>MJUU01049651.1:12232-32889 GCA_002080025.1 Modiolus philippinarum
TTCTACTTGATGTAAGCTTTCAGTAGTATTCAACGGATTTGACGTAGCTCTTGCCGTTCCCGAGCTATGAGGGGCCGAAGGGGGCCAAAATCGTAAATTTACAGATAACCTAAAAAATTTATTTTTCGTCGGATTTCGATGGGATTTTTTTCTTTGGATTCTACTTGATGTAAGCTTTCAGTAGTATTCAACGGATTTGACGTAGCTCTTGCCGTTCCCGAGCTATGAGGGGCCGAAGGGGGCCAAAATCGTAAATTTACAGATTCTTTAAATTTTTATTTTTCATCGCATTTCGATGGGATGTTTTTCTTTTGGTTCCTCTTGATATAAGCTTTCAGCATCATGTCAATGGACTGGGCGTAGCTCTTACCGTTTCTGAGCTATAGAGGGTCAAAGAGGAATCATAATGAGTCATAAGGGCTAATTTTTATTTTCCCTAGTTTGTGTCCAGCTAATTACTTGGTCAATCTCCTTAATGCGTCCATCTAATTATTGTGTCAAGCTCTTTCCTATGTCCATACTCACTTTAAATTACACTTTTTCAAATTTCAGTGGACGACATGCTGCGGTCGTATCATGCTGCGCTCGGCGTAGCCCTTTATTTAACTTTTAGCATATGCTTTCATTTTTTTTTTACAAGAGTTTGGAAAAATAAAATTTTGAATACTTAGAATTCTGAAATATGATTCCAATTTTGGAAAATATCCTGAAAGTCTCAAAGACCACTTATTTTTTGGAATTCTACCTAGCAACCATACTGTTAGGATTTGTTTCTATTAGGGCAATCATTTTCACCAATTGGATTTCAAAAATATTTGATTCCTATTTTGGTAAATTTCCTGAAAGTGTCAAAGACCCTTATTTTTTGGAATTCTACCTAGCAACCATACTGGTAGGAATTGTTTCGATTAGAGCAGTCATTTTCACCAATTGGATTTTCAAAATAATTGATTCCAAATTTGGTAAATTTCCTGAAAGTGTCAAAGACCACTTATTTTTTGGAATTCTACCTAGCAACAATACTGTTAGGATTGTTCGATTAGGGCAATCATTTTCACCAATTGGATTTTCAAAATAATTGATTCCAAATTTGGTAAATTTCATGGAAGTCTCAAAGAAAACTCATTTTTGGAAATTCTACCTAGCAACCGTATATCCTTGTATTCTTTCTTTGTTTCTATTAGGGCAATCATTTTCACCAATTCGATCTAGAAAATAATTGATTCCAAATTTGGTAAATTTCCTGAAAGTGTCAAAGACCACTTTTTTTTGTTTGAATTCTACCTAGCAACCATACTGTTAGGAATTGTTTCGATTAGAGCAGTCATTTTCACCAATTGGATTTTCAAAATAATTGATTCCACATTTTTTCATCCTACGTTTTTAGATTTATATATTTAATTTTGTTATAGAATTGTTACATATTGTCTGAAGATGTGCAATAAGCTTTCGGAATTTGGATTCTGGTACCAACTTTGGTAAATTTCCTGAAAATGTCAAAGACTCGTATTTTTGAACTTTTAGCATATAAACTTGTACTTTCGGAGAATTGTTTGGAAAAAAAATGAAGTTCTGAATACTAAGAATTCTGAAATATGATTCCAATTTTGGTAAATATCCTGAAAGTCTCAAAGACCACTTATTTTTTGGGATTCTACCTAGCAACCATACCTAAGGAATTTCCTTCAATTAGGACAACAATTTTCACCACTTTGATTTCCAAAGTTTTGATTCCAATTTTGGTAAAATTCCTGAAAGTCTCAAAGACCACTTATTTTTGGAATTCTACCCAGCAACCATACCGATATATCCTTCTTTTCCTTTGAAGTAAAAATATTGACTATACCTGTAGTATGATTTCCAAAACATTGAGAAAAATTAAGCGCACTGTTTTTTGTGTCAAGCAGGGCAGTGCGGGGATGGCCGTCATTTCTGACGGCACCACTTCTAGTTTCGTGTTGGGTTCCATACGGTTCGCTGATTCAAGTTTTACTTCGGTTTTGCAGGCGGAGTTTTCCCTAGTTAATTCTAGCGTCACTAGAGCCATCGACAGCTAGTATTGTAGAGTACCTGGCGTCTTGTTGAGCGGACACATATTTTATCACAGGTTCTCCATGCTTTGGAGACTCGTTCAAACCAGTTGCCATACTTATGACAATAATCCTATTAGTTACTTCTGGTGCATTGACCAACCTTTTATAGTTTACTGGGTAGCCGGCCGTGCCAGGGTGAGCTTTTGCCATAACTCTGCGTCCGTCGTAAACTTTTGATTCAAAGATCTTCTTCTTTTCAAAGATCTGAAACCATTGGACCAATTGGAATCAAACTTAGTCACAATAGTCCTTAGGTGGTCTCCTTTAAAAAATATGTCCAGCAGGTCCGCATGTCACCCAAGAAGACCGCCAATGGGTAACTTAGTTAAAAGTTGAATCATATATTCAAAGATGAAACTACTTTTTTCAACTGGAGCCAAACATGGTCACAATAGTCATTAGATGACCCTTTAAAAATATGCCCGGCAAGTCCGCATCATATCCAAGATAACCACCAGGGGGAACATGGTTTTAATATTGGGCCATATGAGAAATCATTCAAGGATCTTTTCACCTGAAACTGCTGGTCCAATTGGAGCCAAACTCCGTCACAATAGTCCTTTGGTAGTCACCTTTAAAAATTGTGTCCGGCAGGTCCTCACCTCATCCAGAATGACCGTTAGCGGGGAAAACCCTTTTAACATTTGAATCTCTTCTCCCCTGAAAATGCTAGGCCAATTGGACCTAAACTTAGTCGCAATAGACCTTTAGTGGTCCCTTTAGAAATTGTGCCCAATAGATCCGCACCTCACCCAAGATGGCCGCCAGCGGGGAACATAGTTTTTAAACTGGACCCTATGGGAAAGCATTCAAAGATCTTCCCATCTGAAACTGCTGGTTCAATGGGAACCAAACTTGGAAACAATAGTTCTTGGATGGTCTGTCTTCTTTAGAAATTGTCTCGGGCAGTTCCGCACCTCATCCATGATGGCACACAGCGGGGAACATGGTTTTAACATTGGACATTATGGGAAAGTATCTAAAGATCTTCTCCCATGAAAATTTGGTCACAATAGTCCTTGAGTGGACTCCCTTAAAAATTTTGTCCAGCAGGTCATCATTTCATCCAAGATAGCCACCAGCGCGAATCTTGGTTTAACATTGGACCCTATGCGGAAACATATTCAAAGATCTTCTTTTCTGAAAATACTTGACCAATTGGAACCATACTCGGTCACAATGGTACATAGTTGGTCCCAATCTACTATTGATTAACTTTAGATCTACCAATTGTTCTTTACAGTCACTGCATGGTAGATCTACCAACATCCCATTTTACTTTCAGTTTGATGACCTTTGACATCAACCAATCAGGATTCAGTCTACATGATTTTGAAGACATTATATGCTTTATGATAATAGCCAAACATTTCGAATGAATTGTCAAAACAAAAAGTAAAATAGGGTGTTGTAAGATCTTCCACGCAGTGACTGTAGGGAATAATTAGAAGATGTAATTTTAATTAGATTGTAGTTGGTCCCTTTTGAAAAAAAAATGTCCAACGTCTCCATGGCATCCGAGATGGCTTCCGGTAGGGAACAGAGTTTAATATTGAACCCTATGGGAATGCATTCAAAGATCTTCCCCTCTGAAACTGCTGAGCCAGTGGGAACAACACCTGGTCACAATAGTTCTTGGATGGTCTCCTTTAAAATTGCAAGGCAGTTCCGCACCTCACCCAAGATGGCCACCAGCGGGGAGCATGGTTTTTAACGTTGGACCTTATGGGAAAGCATTTAAAGATCTTCTCCCCTGAAACTGTTTAGCAAATTGAAACCAAACTTGGTCACAATAGTTCTTGAGAGGTCCCCTTGAAAAAATTGTGTCCAGCAGGTCAGCACTTCATCCAAGATTGCTACCAGCGGTTTAACATTGGATACCATGTGGAAACTTATTCAAAGATTTTCTTTTCCGAAAATACTAGACCAATTGGAGCCATACTCGGTCACTATGGTCCATAGTTGGTCCCCTTTGAAAAACGAGTCAGACATGTCCCATGACATCAAATATGGCCGCAAGTAGGGAACATAGTTTAATATTTGACCCTATGGGAAAGCATTCATCAAAGATCTTCTCCCCTTAAAGCATTGGGCCAATTGGAACAAAACCTGGTCACAATAGTCCTTGAGTGGTCCCCTTTAAAAATGTGTCCAGCAGGTCATCACTTCATCCAAGATTGCAACATTAGTTTAACATTGGACTTTATGTGGAAACATATTCAAAGATCTTCTCTGAAAATACTTGACCAGTTGTAACCATACTAGATAACAATGGTCCATAGTTGGTCCCCTTTGTCCTCATGGCACCCAAGATGGCCACATGAAGGAAACAGAGTTTAAAATTGAATCCTATGGGAAAGCATTCAAAGATCTTCTCCTCTGAAACCTCTGGGGCAATTGGAACCAAACCTGGTCACAATAGTCCTGGACTAGTCCCCTTTAAAAATTGTGTTCAGCAGGTATAAGAGGACTGCAAGAGGGGAACTTTGTTTAACATTGGATCCTATGGGGAAACATATTCAAAGATATGGGGACATATATTCAAAGATCTTCTCCTCTAAAAGTGCTTGGCCAATTGGAACTATACTTGCTTATAATAGTCCAAAGTTTAGTTCCCTTTGGAAATTCCCATTAAATCCAAGATTGACACAAGTGGGGAACATAGTTTTAAAATAGCATTGAACTCTAGTGGAAAGTATTCAAAGATCTTCTCTGAAACAGCTGGGCCATTTAGAACCAAACCTTGGGTGGTCCCCTTTAAAAATTGTGTCCGGCAGGTCCGCACCTAATTCAGGATGGCCGCCAGCAGGGAACTTATTTCAAAACTTGATGCTACTTAGGCAAGTGGAACCATACTTGGTAGCAAATGGTCCTTAGATGGTCCCCTTCAAAAATGTGTCCTGCATATCCCCATTGCCTCCAAGATGGCCACCATGGAGAATCATGTAGTTTAACATTGGACTCTATGGGAAAGTATTAAAAATATCTTCTAACTGAAATCGCAAAGTCAATTGGAACCTAACTTGTTTACAATAGTCCTTGGGTGGTACCCTTTAAGAAAATGCCAACCAAAGTAGCTGCCAGTGGGGAAAATAGTTTAACTCTGGATCATATAACATATAATATCAGTGTCTTACCAACTTGAAAATGAGACCCTTAAATATTAGGATTATTTTGACTTTATGTGTCAGCCATGAACAATACATGCTCTTCAGAGCCTCTTGTTCCTGATGGTTGCTAGACCATGGCTGGAATACAGAATCTCAATTGGAATTTCACAATCTACTTTGGGTTTGATTAATAGATATTAAGGAAGCAAGTTGCAAAATAGGACAGCAAAGGATAAAAGCAGGAGAACAATGGATACAAGGTCATATAGAAATTTCGAAAAATAAGATAGCTGGCATCCTTGCAAAAGAATAGGAAGGAGTAGAAGCCACTGGGCCGATAACAACAGTAAATGTCAGACTCCTTAAGGGGGAGTAAGGAAGACTCAGGTCATCATTAACTTTTCGTAAATGTTATCAATAATCTTTACTGAAAATAGGGTACTTTTAGTGAATTTTCGCAAATTTTGGTAATCAGATAACAAAAGGAGGTCTGATAACCAAACAATCAATGCATAATACACCAAGTAACCAAATTATCACCACAAACCCGCTAATAATCAGGTGATCAAACAATGAGTAGGCTAAAATGTGAGACTTGCACAAAAATCAGTCATTAAAAAGATGGAATATTTTTGAGAAATAAAAACACCTTTATTATGCCTAAACACTAAAAGTAGGTATAGGAACATGCCAGACTTACTTACACAAAAGATACAAACAATTCTTATTCAAATGAGAACAGGAAAGGTCAACATAATCTGATAACTACCTAGAGAATATAGTACATACAAAAATTACAAAATACTATTGCCATTGAGGCTATAGGATCAGGGTGAGCATAATAAGAGGCTCTCACGAGCCTGTATCGCTAACCTGCACCATGGCTGACATAGAGAGATGAATGTCATTTCCAACAAGGTCCAGAGTTTAAAATATGTTCCTTGCTGTTGTCATATTGATTTGGATGCAGACATAACAGATACAAAATTTGCAATGGGCTACCTTTAAAGATTTTTGTGATTAAGTTTTGTTCCAATTGGATTAGTGGTTGTAGAGACCTAATTCTTATAATGGAATTCAATACAAACTATGTTCTAATGGTGGCAATCTTGGATGAGGTACAGATCTGCCTGATACCTTTTTTCGGAAAGGAAATTCTGATCTAATGACCATTGTGACTAAGTTTGGTGGGGGATGGGGGGATGCAATGGGGTTCCAAGAACAGCATAACAGGGAACTGATTTTTCCAATAATAGAAAACAGGGAATTGGAATTTTCTTGATAAGGCCACATCAAATTAATTAATAGATTCTCATCCCCACACGCCCCATTTTTTCTAAGCTCAATTTTTTTTTTATTTTCAATTATACAGAAATTTTCTTTAAATTCCTATCAATTTTAGTGAAAATCAGTTAAAAAATAGAAAATAAAACCCTCCTTCCCACCCCAGATTTTTTGTAACAGGTGGATGAGAATCTACAAATTAACTTGATAGGGCCTAACAAAAAACTGATTCTTTAAATTCCAGATAACAGGGAATAAGACATTACAATAACAGATAACAGAGAATCAATTTTACCCAATAACAAAATAGCCCTCTCTGAGAAGATCTTTGAATGTTTTTTTTCATATGATACAGTGTTAAACTATGTTCCCTTCTGGTGGCCATGTTGGATGAGGTATGGACCTGCTGGATACCTTTTGTGCAAGGGACCATTTGTGACTAAGACATGTGAGAACTTGACTTGTAGTTTCTGAGAAGATCTTTGAATGTCTTTTCCATAGGGTCCAATGTTAAGTTTAGGTCACACTGACATTCACTAAGTTTACATCTAAGTTCATATCTCACTCAGTGTACATTGTTAGAATCATTATACCTTGCATAACTTCAGAGACATGTTTTATATGTCTCTGATAACATGCATCTCTAATGGCACATCAACAGCTTGACAAAGTTACGTTGTGACCATTTGCTTTAACAATGCAAACTGTATATTCATTGATTAAATAGGTTATATTATTGGATAAATACATGCATTTTTAAGCAAATTTCATCATTCTGAACAGTCATATATTTTGCCAAATTTGGCCAATTGGCTTCACAAAACGAAACCATAAACCACATGTTCATATACCACCTGAACTGTGAAATTTATATCAATTTTAGCCTCTCAAGCAGCAATATCTATGAGACCATGATTCTGGATCTGCCTAAAGATGGTAAATGTTGTGATTAAATTGCAAAAGCCTTGTAATCTGTGTGATGTAGAGAATTAAAATTGTACTCAAATAAACACGACATCTGCTCCTAGCCCTATGATGTTAATGTTTCTTATAAATTTGAGCATGTGAATAAATTTGATTCCTTTTACTTGTGAGCTTCAAAATTACACAAAACTTACACTGCCGGTTTGGTTATGTTTTTTTTTTTTCACAGGGGCCAGTAACATACAATATTGATAGACCGGTCCCTGTATATATGTATAAGAAGGAGATCCTTCTTATACTTAAGAATTGAATGCATTATTTTGAAGTTTCATTGGGATATGAAAGTGTTGACCGAAGCACATTTTTAATGAAGCGCGTTAGCGCTTCATGTTGAAAATGTGCGCGCGGTCAACACTTTCATAGTCCCTATGAAACTTCAAAATAATGCATTCAATTCTTATAATTACATTTTGAAACCAAATCATAAAAACACAAATTTATTAAAAAGATATTATGTCATGTACAATGGGATTCTTTTTTTTACTAATTCATCCGCCACGTGGTCATATGATCAAATGTGTTTCATGGGAATTGCAACTTCAGGTTGATGTGCCACGTGAGCGATGTTCACCTATCAAATTGACGAGATTCAAATGAATATTCATGAAATGTAATTATATGTATATGAGGCCCGGTCTATCAATATCGTATGTTACTGGCCCCTGTAGTTTTTTCTATGTAGATGTCTTCCATTTTTTAAAATCTTACAATTTTTGGCTAAGTCTTCTTGGGAACATATGTGATGAAATTACCGGGTATTCTATGCCCCATCTAATAGGACATACCAAAAATTCAAACAAACAAATTCCGAAATGGCAGTTTTAGTTCTGCAGATGGCCATTTTTACAACCTGTGTCTCTTCAGTGCAGATAAAAATCAAACAAAACAAATGAAAAGAACAGACACAGAACAAATTACCCAAGGACCTAAAAGTTAGAACAAAATCGGCTAAGTACATTAGGGAGATACTCCTTAGTTGTACGGAATTTCATAATTTTAGATACTGCAACTCTTCAAATATTTGGTTTTTAATCCAGCACAGAGGTACTGACTAGTGATGATATCCTACAGGACTACAGTCAACCAACCAGCAGGCATCTACAAAAATCTGTCTTTAATGATTTGAAACTGTGGATCTACATGCTAAATACTGTAATGTAGTAATTTTTTTGATGTACTAATGTTTTGCTATTTTCACAGTTTACACAAGACTGCGAAAATTAGTACCCGCAAATATCTCAGAAATTTGTTTTTTATAACAGCACGAAAATTGATACCCACAAATACCGCAGGGATGTGATTTGGTTACGAGATGTCCAGTGGAAAAAAAAAACGGAAATAACAGAAATCAGAAGTAAAACAAAAAAATGCCAAAATGGATTTGGAAACAATGGATCTGCAGAAATCCGCAATTCCGCAGAAATATCACATCCCTGATATGTCCCAGTTACAGACACCACAAAAATTACAAAAGTTAATTTATAAGGAAGCATGCTAAGATGATTCATGAGAACAATATGACAGAAATTATTTCCTGCTACAAAGATGATGAAGGTGCATGATAACTCTTTAGACAGAATTATATAAAAAATAAAAATAAACATAGGTAATCAACGATTACAAAGTTCGCCTCGTTATGGCACATGGACACAGAAACCCAATTTGGCCAGGGTGCTCATTTACCATCCCTTATGCATGTATACAAAGGCTAGATGATCTTACAATGTACAGTTATCGAGACCTGAATTCCGACATAAACGGAAAAGTGACCTAATTTTGCCTGGATGCTGACCTACTGCCAAAGATGTATGCACATGCAAGGTTAGATGATCCTACCATGTACAGTTACTTAAATCTGAACTCGGACGCAAACTTGAATGTAAGTCAATCATGCGGAAAATATAGGTCAAAGTGACCTAATTTTGCCTGGATGCTGACCTGCCCCCAAAGATGCATGCACATGCAAGGTTAGATGATCCTACCATGTACAGTTGCTTAGATCTGAACTCTGACGTAAACGTATATGTAAGTCGATCATGCGGAAAATATAGGTCAAAGTGACATAATTTTGACTGGATGCTGACCTACCCTAAAGATGCATGCACATGCAAGGTTAGATGATCCTACCATGTACAGTTACTTAAATCTGAACTCTGATGCAAACTTGAATGTAAGTCAATCATGCAAAAAATATAGGTCAAAGTGACCTAATTTTGCCTGGATGCTGACCTACCCCCAAAGATACATGCACATGCAAGGTTAGGTGATCCTACCATGTACAGTTGCTTAGATCTGAACTCGGACGAAAACTTGAATGTAAGTCTATCATGTGGAAAATATAGGTCAAAGTGACCTAATTTTGACGGATGCTGACCTACCCCCAAAGATGCATGCACATGCAAGGTTAGATGATCCTACCATGTACAGTTGCTTGGATCTTAACTCGGACGTAAACTTGAAAGTAAGTCGATCATGCGGAAAATATAGGTCAAAGTGACCTAATTTTGCCTGGATGCTGACCTACCCCCAAAGATACATGCACAAGCAAGGTTAGATGATCCTACCATGTACAGTTGCTTAGATCTGAACTCGGACAAAAACTTGAATGTAAGTCGATCATGTAAAAAATATAGGTCAAAGTGACCTAATTTTGACTGGATGCTGACCTACCCCCAAAGATGCATGCACATGCAAGGTTAGATGATCCTACCATGTACAGTTGCTTGGATCTGAACTCGGACGTAAACTTGAATGCAAGTCGATCATGCGGAAAATATAGGTCAAAGTGACCTAATTTTGCCTAGATGCTGACCTACCGCCAAAGATGCATGCAGATGCAAAGTTAGATGATCGTACCATGTACAGTTACTTAGATCTGAACTCAGACTAAAACTTGAATGTAAGTCACTCATGCTGAAAATATAGGTCAAAGTGACCTAATTTTGCCTGGATGCTGACCTACCCCCAAAGATGCATGCACATGCAAGGTTAGATGATCCTACCATGTACAGTTACTGAGATATCAACTCAGACCTAAAATTAAATGAAAGCCAGTCAAGCAGAAAATATAGGTCAAAGAGACCTCATTTTCTTGGAGGCTGTGAGATAGCCCAAGATGCATCTGCACACAAAGTTTGATGACCCTACCCTTCATAGTTGCAGAGATATATGCCCAAATGCGGATGCGGACGTAGACGTAGGCATAGACGTAGACGCGGACGAGGACGCTGGGGGTACTTAAATAGTCCCCATCAACTTTGTTGAGGCGAACTAAAAATAAAAAGTCAGACCAGTAAAAGATAAAAGTAGCTTTGTAAACGACAGATAATTCGGTCTAGATGACTCTTGTATGCTATGTTAAACAAACATCTGAGGTCTGTGATGTTTGCTACTAGCTGTATGCCTGGAACTAGTAAAATCAGTCTCGATCTAACAGTTACAAGTCACATTCCAATTGATCCGTTTTTATTATGGTTTTGGTTTTAAAGGGAGAATCTCTTATCAAAGATAGCAAGTCTGAGTTAAGACTTCAGGAAAATACTAGCCCCTTTGGGCAAGATAATAAGAAAGTTTTGGCACAGACTGTATTGGCAAAATAAGTAACAATAAAACATGTCCAGTAATCTTTTTTAATCAAATAAATTTCAAATCTAAACAATTCTGTTTTTTTAAAATAGAATATTGTATAAAAATTTAAATAACAATTGTTCAAAATTTTTAATTTAAAATATAAATTGAACATTTCTTCAACAGAAAATTTTAATTTGGTGGAAATTTCCTGAACTATATTAAATTTGATACACTAATTTGATCCCTTTTGGGCCAACTAAGAAGGCATAAATGTAAATACAGTTAATATTTAGTTCAAGAACCAATGAGAAAATGCAGAAGTTGAGAGAGTAAGAATGTTCGTGTAGCTATTGTACATGGAGAACAACGAAAGAAAAATATGAAATAAAATTATATTCTAAAATAAATTTAAAAGAGAGATGTTGCTAAACATCTTGTCAAGAATACCGCTTAAGTGCACACTAAGGGCCTTCTTGATCCTCGCTTGATGGGGGTGAATATTGTTTACTCCTGGTTGAAGACCCTCAGGCGACATTAAGATGTAGACAGGAGTAAAAACCCTGTCCTTGATAAACTGGAGTTTTCTATGTATGGTGTGCATTTTTATCATATGAACATTCACTCCACATCCTTTCATATTTTTCCAATAGGCCCATATTTTGGGACTTCACTTCTTTTAGCAAGGGTTTGAAGAGAACAAATACATCACCTTGGACCAAAACACATGTCCTCTTTACAGCCTGGCAAAAGTTACCTCCAAAAATATAGGCCTCTTCTCTCTTGTATTGTTTTTTTTATTTCAATTTTATTTCATATTTTTATTACAAACATTCTTACTCTGTCTATTTCTAATGACATTCAGCTGTCTTGCAACATATATTTTTTTTTATAGAATATGGAAATTTTCTGAATTTTCACAGTATCCCTGTTTACCTATATCCATCTTGACTTAATACCCCATTTTCTAAATGCAAGTATATTTTGCATCTCCAAAGGAAAATTACCCCCTAAACCCCAGGACATTGAATGATTTTGCATAAATTTGAAACACAAAAATCAAACTCACTCAAAAAACTTTTATGTACCTAGGTAGTAAATATAGAAATAATTTTTTTTTTTATATATTAAAATTATAATATTTCTTTGATCTGGTAAGGCAAATATTTTCAGCATTTGCTACTGTCCAAATACGAAAAAATAATGGCAAAAAGTATCTTAGGCCAAGCTTACTTTGTTGATCAGTGCATCAATGTTAACAAGATTGCTATGCGTAGCTATGTCCCCTGCCCCTGCAGTTAAGTCGATAAAGTCCCATTTCTCATGTAAAATTATGCGAATCAAAATGGCGGCAGGATATGATCAACTGCATTAGGCGGCAAATAGCCATGCAAAATTTCAGCAAAATCCCTTCATTGGATTATGACGAGATGTGTCCACAAAGTCTTCCTATGTTGTAGCATGCATTAAGTCGATAAAGTCCTATAACTCCCATAAAATTTGTCGAATCAAAATGGGGATGTGATATGATCTAGTACATATAGCGACTAACAATCCTGTAAAATTAGAATGAATCTGGACTAGCGGTTTCTGAGGAGTTGCGTCCACAAGATTTGCCATTGTATAACAATGTGGAAATAATCGAAGTCCCATAATTCCCAAAAAATTTAAAGAATCAAAAGTGGGATGCGATATGATCTAGTATTAATGGTGACAAACAATCCTGTAAAATTTGAATGAATTCTGACCAGCAGTTTCTGAGGAGTTGCGTCCACAAGATTTGCCATTTTTATAACAATGTGGAAATAATCAAATCCCATAACTCCCATAAAATTTGACGAATCAAAATGGCGATGCGATATGATCTAGTACTAATGGTGGCTAACAATCCTGTAAAATTTGAATAAATTCTGACCAGCGGTTTCTGAGGAGTTGCGTCCACAAAAAACGTGACACATGGACGACGGATGCACGGACGCAGACCATTACCATGTCCCTCCGTCGCGTTGCGGCGGGGGACAACAAAGAAACATACATCATCAATGTACAAATTCTTTGACTAATCAATAGCCAATTTTCAATTTCTTGAATTTTTTTTTTTTATTTTCAAAAATTGTTCTTTCAAATGATTTACTTAATTACCGATAAAAAGAATAAAAGAAGTTTTGTTTCAGATACTTCAATTATTGTCTCCAATAAAAGACTTGCCACAAAGTGGGCTCATCCATAATGGGTCGACAATATTTTTCATATCCAAAACAAAACTTCCATTATTCTATATGTATATAACTTGGTACAGGGAGATAACATATCTGTCAAGTCTCGCGCTTTGGGCATTGGAGTCACACTTTCCGACCCCAAATCAACTCTCACACTCACTCCCTTTGACGTCATGCTTTTTTCGTGAAAAAAAATATATTTCATTCATATAGAAAAACTATCCTTTCATTATCAGAAAAAAAACAGAAATTTGAGTTTGTTATATATATTCTTTGATACAACTGATTCATTTACGATAAATATGCCCGAAGTGAAACAGAATTTTCAATATAATGGAGGTCACAGATGTAAATGTAAATTTTATATTTTCCTTTCTTTTTATGATAAAAACTTGGTCTAAAATTCCTTGCTATGAACACATAAAATGCACTCAGAATGCACTATTTTGCATATCCGAAAAAAAAAAATCTTTCTGGGTAAACCCTATGCCCTCACTCTGGTAACCCAAACCCCCTTGACAACAATAGTGTATGTTGGACAAATACAGAGACCTTGGGCAAGAATTTTTTATAACTCATAGAACAAGAACACCCACTTTTTTGGCAAAAAGGTTTTCTAGCAGTTATGTGCTAAAATTTATATAAATAACCTTTTGATATACAATATTAGTTATATAAATGTAATGTAGTAAGATTTGTCCATTAACATCAGAGTGTATCAAAAGTGACCGAGGATGCAAAAAGATAGGTTTGCTGATGAACCAGTGTTAGACGTCTCCACAGAAATATTCCATATATGTCAAACCAAAGCAGGTGAGATAGTGGAAGGCTGCATTTCTACATAGACAAGGACCTGTCGGAACCCCATGTCCCCCACCGCAAAAGGAATTAGGAAGTGGTGAATTAAGGAAATGAGGATTTGATTTAGTGTAACCAGGGAGGTGAATTTGGGAAAATAGATTCCAGACATCAGAGAATATCTCATGTTTATACACTATGTGAATCTACTTATTATAGAATTGTATAATTTTGTAAGATCAAATTGATTTGGTCCTGTTCTTCATGTGCTAAATTAATGCCCTCATGTACTGAATTCATACTGCCAAGTTTTCTTACAACAGACTTGATGAGTGGCCTCTGGTCATTTATATGTTGTTATTGTGTACTGGTTCCTTTGTTGGGTAAACGATGACAGTGGTTGGAAGATTGCCTTGGCCTTTTCTTAATGTTTGTTGACAATCCCGCAGTTAGGAGAAAAATGGTGAAAGTCGCATAACTCCTACAAAATTTCACAAATGATAACGGCAGTGCCATATGATCTATTACTTACGGTGACTAGCAATCATACGAAATATAAACGAAATCTGATAAACAGTTTCCAAGGAGTTGTGTCCACAAGAAAGTGTGATGGACAGACGGACGGACACACGGACGATGACCATTACTAGGTCCCACCACGCGGTCATCAGGGGACAAAAAAAATTTGAGCAGGGTTTCGAATGTTACACATACTGCTAAAATCAAAACATAATTTAATTTAATAAATATTCACATTTTTCTCAAAATTTGAACTGTATGGATAGCTTTCTATGGCAACCAAAAAGTCCTCAATCCACTGCAATGCATTTTAGACCCCTTTAAAAAAAATATGAGCAGGGGTTCCCCTTATAAAGTAGGTATCCATACTGCTGAAATCAAGACATATAATTTTATCAAAATTTTAATTTTTTGGTTTGGTTTCCATGGCAACCATAGAAGTACTGAATCTTCAAATGCTTTTGAGATATAGTGAAAAACATACGAAAATGCTCAATGTCCAACAACTCCTACAAAATTTCATGTATGAAAATGGCGGTGCGAAATGATATAGTACTTGTAGTGAATAACAATCCTACAAATTTTGAACAAAAACCAATAAATGGTTTCTGAGGAGTTGCGTCCACAAGATCTCCATTTGTATAGTATTGCTAAAAATCGTCAAAGTCCCATAACTCCTATAAAAATTGACGAATCAAAATGGTGGTGCGATATGATCTAGGACATATAGTGACTATCAATCCTATAAAATTTGAACAAAATCCAATACACGGTTTCCGAGGAGTTGCATCCACAAGATCTCCAGTTGTATAGTATTGCTAAAAATGGTCAAAGTCTCATAACTCCTATAAAAATTGACAAATCAAAATGGCGGTGCATATGATCTAGTACATATAGTGACTAACAATCCTAGAAAATTTGAACAAAATCCAATACACGGTTTCCGAGGAATTGCGTCCACAAGATCTCCATTTGTATAGTATTGCTAAAAATCGTCAAAGTCCCATAAATCCTATAAAAATTGACGAATCAAAATGGCGGTGCGATATGATCTAGGACATATAGTGACTAACAATCCTACAAAATTTGAACAAAATCCAATACACG
Source organism: Modiolus philippinarum (assembly GCA_002080025.1). NCBI lineage: Eukaryota > Metazoa > Mollusca > Bivalvia > Mytilida > Modiolidae > Modiolus > Modiolus philippinarum. The sequence continues at coordinate 27,914 of MJUU01049651.1, forward strand.
GTTTCTGAGGAGTTGCATCCACAAGATATCCAGTTGTATAGTATTGCTAAAAAGGGTCAAAGTCCCATAACTCCTATAAAAATTGACGAATCAAAATGGCGGTGCGTTATGATCTAGTACATATAGTGACTAACAATCCTAGAAAATTTGAACATACACGGTTTCCGAGGAGTTGCGTCCACAAGAAAGTGTGACAGACAAAAGGACACACGGACGCAGACCATTACTATGTCCCACCGTCGCGGTGCGGCGGGGGACAAAAACCTGGTGTCAGCTTGAAATACACTTCACATGCAAAAAGGTCAAAGTCTGTAGAAGAATGAAAAGAGAGAGGTGGTAAAATATGAGTCTCCGAACCACCACACCCCCCCACCCCCCTGAAATTTCCAGAATAAGGAGAGAAGAGAAGATACATGAAGATAAACAATTTCTAGCTTCAGTAAAGACTGCTAACAGACAATATCAACATTTGTCTAAAAGTTGAATTGGTGCATTAATTGGCTTCGTAGAATTAAAAAATACTCCTAACTCAAAGAAAGCCATCTGAATTTTACAACTAGAAATTTCTGCATTTATCAGGTCAAGTTTTCTGTGGACAAATCTCACTACTTGTTAACTATGTTGTAACATAAACTGGTGACAGGAAACCAGTATTAAATCCTACTAGTACATCAGCATAAATGTTCCGAACCACGGTATCAGTATTCACATTACTTGTCCGATGTTTACAGCAGCACTTAACAGCCCAATCAAACATTTCCCCTGTGCACTTGTTATTAATATCACAAATTCTAGACAGAGTTTCACTATCAGAATGTTTTCCAGGTTGTAATCCACGATTTTGATTTTTCCGACAAGATTGGCATTTTGAACAGAAGTTCCACGATTTGCTGATCTGTTGATTGGTAATATTACGACAGTTAGTATTTTCTGTTTGCAAACAGGGTCCATCAGAGCACATTAGGGGTTGGTCCAAAGTCTGGTCAATCTTTCCAGGTAATACACCAGAATTCATTTGATCTAATGCGGAGTACCAAAACTGAATAATGGTTGATGGCAAGGATAACACAGTCATAAGTTCTGCCAATATATAATCGATGGAAGGAGTTGCCAAATTTGGTCCCTGGTCTATTATTTGCACAGGTTCTTTTTCCGTCACATTTTCTGTAGCACCTTGTTCGACAATCGGAAGCACATCTGTTATAGGAAGAGGCATTGGCGTGATCTGAGAATGGATGATCGGGCCGAGGGTTGTTGTGGCAGCAGTAACCAACACCGTGGACCCAATCATCGTCAGTATACCAGTAAAGTAGGTCAAAGATGAAACAAACACAACCTGAAATAAAACAAAAATAAATCAGTATCATAACTTTTAACTTCGTCAGTCTGCCCACTAGCAGATCCAATTAAAAACCCTAAATCATCAAGGCACATAAGCTAGAGCAGGATCTGTCTCCTGAAAAAATTAAGTACAGGAACAGGTTTTGGCATTGAAGTGATGCAAAATACATATACTTAAATTATTATTTCAAAATCTATCTTTATTTTAAGATTTTAAATTATCATCTGATACAGAAAACTTAAGTTGGAATCAAGAAACCAAACTTTATTGCATGGTTAGTCATTTTCTAGTCATTGTGACCAAATGTTGTCTTGATCCGGTGAAGGATACTCAATTAATCATTAGAAATTTAAAACTAGGACATACAGATAGACAGAAGGATTGGTAAATCTTCTGGCAGAAGGGACATATATAAACTGTTGTAAATGTTTTTATTCTATAGAAAATCATTTAATGAGAATTTCAGTAACCTTGAAGTTGTCATGTATTTCTCATGTAAATTTATGTTATTTTATATTGTAAAGTCTAAATTATTAGATTTTATCATTTTTAAAACTTTCACTACTTATACTTAAATTGTATGCCACTGGCATACATCTAATCCAAAAGTTCCAAATATCATTGCCATATATGTGGCTTACCTCCTATGTATTGAATCCCAATATTTTGTATTGTTTAGTATTTGTTAACTTTCAAAAGAACAAATATTTTCGTTTATAGATATTATTTTAATTAATTCACCAATATCTTGCGAAAACAAGTATCATTTAAATTGATCTGCATATATATTTTTCAAAATGAAGGCCACATGAATCTTTATTGCATAATGTTCTGAATCGAAAAATTTAAAAGGGGAAGTAATAAAAAAAAAATTTCATAAAATATTTTAAACACAATATTCTTTTCATTTTATGTTCTACATTTTTGAAAAGTAGACAAAAAACAAAAAAAAACAAACTATCAATTCATTTTGAAAACAATATGTGTCAGAATGATATGAATAACCTTATCTGGCAATGATGCCGGGCTATGCCGAGTGCAGCATGATACGACTGCAGGATGTCGACCACTGAAATTTCAACACAAGAGGCTCTCAAGAGCCTGTATCGCTCACCTGGGTCCTGCAGCACTATAATTCCCAATTAATGGTCCATCTTTGGTGGTGTATGTACATAAAAATCAGAAACTTTTTATAAAATTTAATTAAAATTGTTCAAGCAGTTTCAGAGAAGATTTTTGAATGCAGTTTACAAACTTAAGGGGCCTATGTTAATCTACGTTCCCTGCTGGCAGCTATTTAACATAAAACTTTAAAGAGGGTCACATAAGGACTATCATATCAAAATTCTACTGAAATTGTTCAAGCAGTTCCAGAGGAGAAGATCTTTTTATGCATTTCCAACTGAGTCCAATGTTAAACTTAGTTTTGCTACTGGTGGCCATGTCGAGAGACAGATCAGCACCAAAGTAACAAGCTTGGTCAAAATCTCACAAGTTTCATTTATGCAATGTTTAAATTGAATCCTTTCAATGGTTTTCCATGATATCTTTGTATGCATTTCCCCTTTGGGTCCAATTCATTACTGGCAGCCATGTTGGATGATGGATCAGAACTGAAGTAACAACACTTGGTCAGCTTCTCATAAGCAAAGTTTGGATTAAATCTATTAAGCAGTTCTCTAGAAGAAGATCTTTTGTTAAATTAAGTTCACAGCTGGTGACACTTGGTCAGCACCTGACAGGCATCATTCATGTCATGTTTGATTTAAATCCATTCAGCAGTTCTCTAGAAGATATTTGTGTGCATTTCCCATAGGGTCCAATGCTGTCGGTCATGTAAGATGACAGATTGGCACCAAAGTAATAACACTTGGTCAGCACCTCATAAACATCATTCATGCCAAGTTTGGTTCAAATCCATTCAGTGGTTCTAAAGTAGAAGTTCTTTGTATGCATTTTCCCATAGGGTCCAATGTTAAAATTAAGATCCCCGCTGGCGGCCATGTTCGATGATGGATCAGCACCAAAGTAACAACACTTGGTCAACACTTCATATGCATCATGCATGCCCAGTTTGGTTCAAATCCATTCAGTGGTTCTCAAGAAGAAGTTCTTTGTATGAATTTTACCATTAGGTCAAATGGTAAACTAAGTTCCCCGCTGGCGGCCATTTTGGAAGCGGTCGGAAAACTTGAATGTGTTCAATAAAATATAGTCCTTAACATGCTGAACATTTTTGCAATTAAAACTTGACCTCTATCTCAAAGCGTTTTTGATATATAGGACAAAAAGTAAAAAATCACAAATAATTTGACCAATAAAGGACAACAACTCTTATATAGGTACTTTGATTTTCTTCAAAATATCCATGTGAGAAGATCTTAACATGCTGAACATTTTTGCATTTTAAACTTAACCTCTATCTGTTATAGTTATTTTAATGAAAAATAAAAAACATCAAAATTTTGAAAATTGTATGGAAAAGGGGCAATAACTCTTAGACGGGTCATCAGATTTTCTTCAAAATTTCAGCGTGGGGAGATCTTCTCATGCTGATCATTTTTACTTCGGTAAGATTTTTGATATCTGTAACAGTTTGTGAGTTATTTGCCAAAAACTGTAATTTACCCCCTATGTTCCATTTTTAGTAACGGCAGCCATGTTGTTTGACCTAAGACATACAAAATAACAAATTTGAAACTAGATACCCTAGTGATGATTCAGTTAAAGTTTAGTTCCATTTGACCCAGTGGTTTCAGAGGAGAAGATTTTTGAAAGTGAGCTAACAACGGACGGACGACGGACGCCAAGTGATGGCAATAGCTCACCCTGGCATAGCCAGGTGAGCTAAAAAGTAGTTTTTAGTGAATGTGGACACAGTAAAGAGCTTGACACAATAATTAGATGGACACAAAAAGAAGCTAGACATAGTTATTAGCTAGAAACAAAATAGGGAAAAAATAAACTCTTTTGATTACTTACTGATAAAAAACCGTAAGAGCTATGCAAAATATTTACTATCAACTAAAACTTAACATCCATAGAAATTCAAAGAAAAAAAATCCATCGGAAATCTGATGAAAAATAAAGATGTGACATATTTAGAAAAATTGCAATTTTGGCCCCTTTGACCTCTTGTAGCTTGGAAACGGTAAAAGCTACACAAAATCTATTGACATACTAATGAAAGCTTATATCAAGAGGAATCCAAAGAAAATAAAGGGCTACGCCGAGCGCAGCATGATACGACCGCAGCATGTCGACCACTGAAATTTTTAAAGTGAATGTGGACACAGTAAAGAGCTTGACACAATAATTAGATGGACACAAAAAGAAGCTAGACACAGTTATTAGCAAGAAACAAAATAGGGAAAAAATCAACCCTTTTGATTACTTACTGATAAAAAACCGTAAGAGCTATGCAGAATATGTACTATCAACTAAAACTTTACAGACATAGAAATTTTAAGAAAAAAAACCCCATCGAAATCTGATGAAAAATAAAGATATGACATATTTAGAAAAATTGCAATTTTTGGCCCCTTTGACCCCTTGTAGCTTGGAAACAGTAAGACCTACACAAAATCTGTTGCAATACTACTGAAAGCTTAGATCAAGAGGAATCCAAAGAAAA
>MJUU01049652.1:361-33558 GCA_002080025.1 Modiolus philippinarum
TTGTAATTACAATTTACTAATTTGTAATAACAATTTATTAATTTGTAATAACAAATTATTAATTTGTTATTACAATTTATTAATTTGTAATTACAAATTAAAAATAAATTGCTTTGTGTCCCTAATAAGCTTCTGTACATATTGCCAATATCTCCCGTCCCACCCCAACCTTATTGAATGTGAAATGCTACGGGCTATGCTAAAACCTGCAACTTTCTGGGAAACTAACAGCATTTTGAAATTAAAAAATGCACCCCTTTGACCCCATTATAGCTTGAAAATGAGGAGATATCCACGAAAACACAAGAAACCCCATTAAAAAATTTAGAATTGATATTTTAACAATATTTTCACCTTATGACTATGTAATAGTATCATTAAAAATCAAATGACCGAGAATTACATTTACATGTATTAATATTTTTTTATCCGCGGTCACGGGACAAAAAAAATAAAAATTGAATAAGTTTTTTTAATTCGACCCATCTTAAGAAATGTGATATTGATCCTGTGAAATCCTTTCAAAATCTTATACATTAATTTTCTATAGACGATTGTGCCATACTTCAAAAATTTTGCCGCCATATTTAATATTTTAAAAAAATTCCAGGCAATGTAATAGTAAGAGAAAAAAATCATATCGTGGAAAATAGCCAATACCTTAAAGTACTATTCACAACAGATATACCGCTACATAGGGTCATCTTTTCACAGTGCAAATGTATTTGAATGGAGCCATACATTTTAGTCAATATTTTGTCCGACCACTGTCCAAACGTGGTTCATTTATTGGAAAAGGGCTTGTCTTAATCCAAGTCTGATCCTACTCCAACCTGACAAACCTCTTACTACAAGGCATATCAAATCATGATGATAAAGCACCCCCCCCCCCCAGATATATCAAATGTTGAAATGATAAATGGGTAGAATAAATTTGCAAATCATAAGTTGCAAGTTGTCCCTCCCTCCCTCATAAGATATTATAACTATATGACCTGCATTTACACATTTCTTTGCAAAAAGCGAAGGTATTTTTCTAAATGATTAAAGGAACAAAACAAAATGTTATACTTACAATATTTTGAAGCTTAATTTCTGCCATATAATTTCGGAATTAAACCATACTGATGTATAAATCACAATCTATATTATATCTTCTTATTCACTGTATATCCACACATTGAAATATTTCAATAAATGACAAACAAATCCATTTTGTTAACCTTTTTATATTTGTCACAGTCCTTTGAACTCACTGGTCTTTTCATACGGCTAACTCGACTTGTTTGTGTAGTTTTATACATCAAAGAAATTGATGTCTACGTGACATGATTGGCATTAAAAATAGCCTAGATCAGTGTGTCCATTGTTTGTTTGAGAGGAACTCAGTCTTGAAAGGTATTAGTAAAAGGTACATTTGATAAAGATTATATATGTTTTGGTTTTTTTTTATATTTCTTAAGTGTTTTATTATGATAAGAAAAATGCTTTTCCCTTTACCTTGGGTGTAAGTTAGTTATACCCCTCGGTATACGGCGTTTCTGGAAAAAGAAACCCCTCCGGCCTCCGGCCGTCGGGGTTTCTTTTCCAGAAACGCCTTTACCTCATGGTATAACTATTACATTAATTCCTGAAAGAAACCTCAGAAAGAATGCATAAGAAATACAAGTCAGATCATGTTTGAAGTTTTATCCTGGAGAAACGCTACAAAGGGCGGACTTAAAAATTTGCACATGGATAAACAGGGGTATTGGAAATATTGATACAAATTTTGCTCAAAGTCTTAAGGTGTCTCAGTGGTATTATTCCGCCATTTTTGTTTAATAATGGTTCATTAAGGTTTCATTCATTAAGAAATTAAACAAAATAGTTATTTAAAATGAAAAGAAAGTTCAAATGTATTTAAAATTTATATTCCTAACCATTTTTATAACATTTTCATTACAAAAACGCGAGTTAAAACACAGGAGCTTTAAATCTGTTGCTGGATTTACAGAACACAGAAATTATTCAAGGGAGATAATTTGATAAAATATTTTAACAAAGATATCACTAGAGAAATTAACATTTTGCAATTTTTCTCTCTTATTTCAACGGTAACCCCTAATTTTTATTTTTTATATGTAAACTACATAATGATAATTAAACACATACAAAGTATGAAAAAATTCTATAATAGATTTTTCAAACTATCCTCTCATAAGATCAATTTCCCTATCATTTCAATGTAAAATCCTGAAATTTTCAATTTCAGATTTTGCGCTTAAATGCACGGTGACCCCCAAATTTTATTTTACATTTTGAACAATAATACAATTATGTTTCTACACAGAAAATTTTACAAAATTCTATAATAGGAAATTAATACCCTGCAGACACCTTAAGATGGTCTTTTTGGGGATCCACTTTGAAAGACAGACACTAAATTGATCTTTTATGCCGATTTGTGCATTGTAGATACGTCCACCTGGTTTCGTATAATTTCGAAATCTAGGAATGAAAAATATTAGTAGTTTTTTTCAATGGAAATAACTTTTAAAAGTATGCATCTATGGTAAACTAGTCAGTCGCTCATTTGAAATCCACCGTAAAGACTCGTTACTACAGAAAATTCATACAGGGAAATCAGATCATGGTGTTGTTCATCTGACGTTAACTTTATAGTACAATAAAAAATGCTTACTCTTATTTCAATTGCTTATAAAACCTTGAGAAGAGGTCATTAAACTTTGTGTTACCATTGCTAGGGATTTGAATAAAGCTAGTGTGACTTCAAGATAATGAACAACAATTAAAAAAACGTCGTTCCATTGCTTGATTTTAACATGTTTTGTAGAGACTTTCAATTGTCTCATGTACAATTGCTCCATAATTTTCATTTTTTGCAAAGTTTAAGCTTAAATTTCGTTCTCGATTGATAATTAAAAATTGTGGCCAATTGACATGTTAATTTTATTAATTTTTTCAGTTATCTTGAGGTTCAGTATAGATCTTCACATGGTCATTTTTTATACGTAAAGCTTTTCACTTAAAAACTAATAATATTTTGGTTTAATATTGTGGTTTACATGCCAAGTTGGCCTTTCAAAAATGGTTCGCGAAAGTGTCATAGAAATAAAATCTGAAAATCGATTATAACCTTTTTTTCTACGGAAAAGGTCGCATACCTTACGGATTTCATGTCTATATCTAGAGTAGAAGCGATACATCGTATTATTTTTTTCTGATAATGCACTTTTTGCGTGACATAATTATTCTTGCGAATGTCGCATAAAATCAATATCCTATCATTTTGCATTTGCAAGGAACATAGTTTGGAACTATAGGGAAAATGTCTAACAAACTTCGTCCTGCCATATCTATTATCTGCTTATCTTTTTGTGTTGTGTACGGGTCAAGTTCTGATACATGTAAAACAACCACCAAAGAGTTGAAGAAAATCAAAGAAATTCAAAACAAATAGACAAAGTTGTTAAACCAAATATACGAGAAAATGACTGCAAGTAAGAAAATTATCAGAAATATCTAATTTTATCTGTAGAGATTATTATTTCAGTAGCTTGCGGGCCATTTAAAAAAGTCTTGCGACTGAGTGGTAAAAAAGTTTTTGTCGCTCAGTCGTATCTTTCTTATTATTGAACAGCAACAAAAGATATCTTTATAGATAGAAAATTATTGAAATGAGATTGAAAATGAATCGATGCCTTTGCTGATGGATTGGTAGCCCAAAAGGGGATCCACCAACCTGGTAGTCAATACTTTAGTGATGATTCAAAAACCAATAGACCATATCCGAGTTCTGGTATTCAGATTCACCAGGTTTGTTTGTCCGCCCTACGTCACAAACGTGTCCGCCTCATGTGACCAACTTCATGACGTCTTAGGCTCTATGACGTGACGTTTTCTATACTGTGACGTATTTAAAAGAAGTCTGGTAAATCCTAATACCATAGGCCGGATAAAGTCTATTGTGTTTGAAAACCTGCAAAAAAGTGTTTGAAACTTAACAATATCTGCCTTTAACAAAGATCATTTCTTATCTGTTAAGCTTTCCATTTATATTCCTATTGGTTGTTTGTTCTTAAGTAACTTTTATACAATTTTCGCTTCATGGTCTTTCAAATTTTGATATGATCTGCCCTGAATAAACATGTCGAAATGGCCATTTGCAAAAATTAGTATTAAAGTGAAGATGAGTGTAGCAAAGCCACTAAAGGATATTCCTCCCCTGTAACCCGATTTTTAATTTACATAATGGATCAGCTGAATTATCCCCTTTATAATTTTCGACAGTATTAGTTCACGAATATCTGCTTGTTATAGATCACAACTGTGTAACATTTCGAGCCTATATATAATTTGTTTGATATATGTTTGTATTGCCATAAACCAAATGAGTTCTTTGCCTGCAAATAAATAAATATGAAGAAAACCAGATTCCCCTTTTTGCATTTTGAATATATAGCATACATGCCAACTATCTCTTTTTTGGGGATTTCCCCATGAGATCATAAAATTCAAAATTACGAGCTTTAGCAAAACATTTTTTTTGTATTGCAAGATGATTACAATGTCAGAAAAATTCTAAAACAGCAAAGAAGTGGATCTGAAGCCCGAATATAGGTTATATTGTATGCTTGGGATTGTTGTGTTCAGTTGCGAATCAAAACTCTTATGAGCATTTTAAAAAGTTGGTAAGAATGATGCAAGTGGATAAATATTCTCCCCTGAATAGAAATTGATAAGTGGATGAACTATCTTCCCTGAAAATAATGTATAATTTGAAGAATTATCTCCCCTGAGGAATATATAAGTGAGTGAAATATCCCCTTAAAGGAGGTTCGCTCCTCATGTTTTTTGGGATTTTCGGCAGATTTTCGGAATCTCCGGGTTTTTCCATTTAAAAGTATTATATTTTTTTGCCCATTGGCCCCCTTATTTTTTTCCTTAATTTCATTTTTTACATCTTTGTGAGTATTCTGTAAGAAAATCATTTGATTCTATTTATTCTGTCACATTCATTCATTGTCAATCCTTGTTAATGTAATCCTATGAAAAATCAGAGGAGTTTGGTTTCCCGCCAAATTTTCAATCATTTCAAACTCAAAAACTAGATCATCAACCTATCAATTTTTTTCACTTAACTTGTTTCTTTTTTAATTTTCTAACATAAAATCATGTTAATTTGCAATCCTGTTTATTTTCAAATGGAGTAGCGAACCCCCTTAACATTTTTAACAGCAACCATATTATTATATTTCATACTGCAACTGTGTAACTTTTCACCCAAATGCAACCACCCATTTAAAAGGATATGCGCTGACAGGGTATATGGAAGACAAAAAAGATAAACGGACGCACCCATAAACCGGTTTAACCTTACCGCTTGTTTTTTGCCAGTGCTGGTACCAAGTCCAGCTGTACCGAGTTCCTATCGTATCTTTTGTGTTTTTCATGTGTTTTTCCTTGGCAGTTTGTACCTTGTAATTGAAATTTTTAGCCATTGAAGATGTTTAATGTTATCCCCTTTTTTATTAAAGGGGTATTCCTATATACATTCAAACTTGGTGTTTCCTGTTATCTTTCCCACATTAATTAGTTTGTGGTGGTATAAATATGAAATTTTTGAATGTCTTTTTTCATGTAAATGTATAAAGCTGTTATCAGGAATGCATACATGTATTATACACATTTCATGCGAACAAATACTATGACGGCCTTTTAGCTATATGCATTTGCAAATAGAGAGTTCCTGATCATACAAATGTACATAATATATATATTGATGCAGCCAATATTGGTAATACTTCTTATATCGCTTTTATCCCTCCAAAAATTATATAAACTTATTGGCAATGTCATAATCAAATGACGGTTCTTTCTATATTACTTCATAAATAAATTTGCATCGGGTTTTGCAACGTGACACACAAAATACGGTGTAAAATTAAGAAATAATTCATGGCAAGGTATATGGATATTTAACCATGGGCTGGTCCTTTACTAAGAGTGTCTATCACGTCACAAATACACAATCAGATACAAGTTCAAATTCTAATATTGGAACAATGGAAACCATGACAACTAGCCATTTGAAAATCTCCAATAACATAATGAGCGACTTCACAACAGTCTTTATGCTGAAATTGACGACGTCACAATATGTTTTGTGCACAAAAACGTCAGTAAATCTGAAGTAATCGCTGTCGTTACCGTGTACGCTATAGGTCCGCTCAGATCATGAAATGTCATATTAGAATCGAAATAATTCATGTTCGCCGGTGGTTTGTAGTCGATTTACATATGGGTGTCCATTATTTTCGTTTATTTTACCACTAAGGTCTGGATAAAATATTAACGAAAATAATGGCCACCCATATGTAAATCTCCAACAAAACAACGGCGCCCATGAATTATTTCTTAAGTAATACATATTTACGTGGCTGAATAGCATGATTAAGGTAGTTCGACACTAATACACGACGCATTCGATTTGCGCATTTGCGAAACATGAGTCGGATGCGGAATTGACTTGATTTTCAAGCCGGAATATTTCTTATTTGGCCTTTTCATTGTGACGTCATAATAGATTGACATACACTTTCCCGCGTTCACGTAAATATTGTCTATTTCGTTTACTATTTAAAATATCTCTCTTAATCAGATGTTTTAAGCTCAACATATAACTGAAGTATATATCTCTGAAATATCAAAAAATAAAAAAAAAATCTATCTGATATCTATTTCATATGAAAGCGTTGTCACATTTCCCTATATATTCTTTGTAAATATTGCTGCAAAATACTGAATTTGGCCTGATTTTCAAAGCCTGATAACAGAAAAAAATGATCGGTGACATATCATTTTTATTTTTATTTTTTGAATAAATGGACTAAGACCTACAAAATATCTCAAAGTAAAAAAAAAACCTGATATTTTTATCAAGCTCGATCTACCTTAAGTTAAAAAAGTTGAAAAAACGGCATTGATAATATAAATATATGGCTACTGTTGATGGAAGTGCCACATACAAAAGAGTTTCATTTGACAAAGATGAAATCCTTTCCAAACGCAGGTCATTCATGTCCTCTTTGAATATTCAGACTAAAAATAACAATCAAGGCCTGCTTTACTTGCATTGGGTACCTAAATTACACATACTTCGATGGATTTTTATCTTGTTCAACTGCTGAACTGTTTATTGAACTAAGATTTTGTCTGCAGTCGAAAGACACGCATCAAGCGTAATGTTAAAACTACTTATGTCAGAAGTAATATTATTCATATGTGGATACTTAAAAATTATTTGAAAATGTTAATTCCGTTTATTTTCTCAAATACATTTCTTAAAACAGTTGACTTTTCCACACTCTATACCACGCTTCCTCATGATAAACTAAAATCACGAATCAAAGGAATCATCCATAAAGCCTTTTCTGATTAAAAAAATGTTGTATTAGGTCATAAATCCACATTTAAAAAAAATATTTATTAGGAAAAGTACGGTACGATGAAAAACGGGTGGGCAGCATGCTTGATGTTCTCATTGAAAATATATTTGTCACATTTGGTGTGTTGTTTATCAACAGTAAACTGGTATATCTTTGGGCTCCTCTATTCGCAGTCTTGTATTTATTTTCCTATGAGACTGAATTTCTTCCGAGACTCGTACAAGATCGTAAGATAAAAGATTCTAGATTCTTCTATCTCACTTACAGATATAATGATGATGTTCTTTTTTATCAATAACGTATATTTTGCTGATTGGATTCCATCGATATATTCTCCATGCAAAACTGGAGAAAAAAAACACTAGGTCTACATCTTTGTGGACATATATCTCAAATGTGACCGGACAGGTTATTTCAGTACAAAAAGTTAAGACAAATTGCATGTTTCCCAGTTGACTTGTGAAGCGAGAATTAGCGCAAATTATACAGACTTTCTCATGAAACATAGTTATCTTCATTGCCGCCTTATTAATGAAGACCTAAAAAAAACAAATCTACTAATGTGGTCATTAAAACAATTCTTCAACAAGAGCTGTCGCCGAATGGCGTCCAATTATACCCCCGCCCATTGTACCCTGAATCATATATTGTAAGTGCAAATTCAAGTGTGAGTGAACCCATTACAGAAGTGAACATAGCACAAGTGTGGAGACAATACAATGGAAACAATGATATCTTCAAGAAAAAAAACAAGAAAATATAACACTGCTGAGAAATCTTTGACAAATAAAAAACTACATATAATGCTACAAATGTAAAACATTGACTTAGTTGGTAACCAGGAATTGGTATCCTGACAGGTCTGAAAACGCATCCCACAATATGGCATGATTATACAAAGCTTATGACAAAATTTCACATCTGCACTTTACACCCTTGCCGAGATAAATCCGACGATAAGTTACTCTATTATGCTACAAGTGTCAAACATTAACTAAGTAAATAGGAAATATTATTCTCATTGTTCTGAAAACGCATCCCAAAATATGGCATGGCTATAAAGACTATAAAAAGCTTGTGACAAAATTTCAGATCTGTATCATATAACATGCAGAGAAAACCCTGACGAAAAATTACTCTAAAATGCTACAAGTTTCAAAATTGACTGAGTCGTAAACAGGAAGTAGTATCCCGATTGGTCTGAAAACATATCCCACAATAAGGCATGACTACTGTAAACCGGGAAATTTTCGCGCCGTCTTTATTTCGCGGTTAATTGACAGGATTTTAGTTCGCGCAGTTTTGAATTCGCACTGCCAAATTGTTGGCCATTGACTTCAATAATAGTCAAGTATATTCGCGCCGTTTAATTTTCGCGCTTCCAGTCCAAACGCAAAAATCGCGAAAATAAAACTGCCGCGAAAATTTCCCGGTGTACAGTATACAAAGCTTGTGACAAAATTTCAGATCTGTATCATATAACAATGCAGAGAAAACTTTGACGGAAAATTACTGTATAATGCTACAAGTGTCAAAATTGGCCAAGTCGGCAAACAGGAAGTAGGATCCCGTTTGGCCTGAAAATGCATCCCACAATATGGCATGACTATACAAAGCTTTTGACAAAATTTCAGATCTGTACCTTTTACCATATTGGAGATAAATGCGACGAAAAAGTATTACGGACGGACCCACACACACACACGCACGCACGCACACACACACAGACTGGAAACAGTATACCCCCTATCTCCCTTAGGGAGCCGGGTATAATAAACTATTAGTCCCTTGTGAAAAATTGAGGTTTCGGTCCGAACTCTGATTCACGATACTTTTTTTTTTTACTTAATACTGGGATGGTAATTTCTTTTAACTGTCTACGACCTTTCAATATTAATTGATATTGAGAGTTGCTACCGGACAATACCGAAAAGGAAGGCGAAGTTTGGCGCGTCATTAAAAAGGTTTAACCCACCATTTCTTTTGAAATGCCTTTTCAAAGTCAGGACTATTGCGGTCGACATTTTTTCCAGTAGTTTTCCAACTGCTTTGTCTTTTTGCCTCTTGGAGTTCGACTCTTGACAATTATGTTCAGTAATTTTATTAATACCCCCCCCCCCTTTTACGTATAAGAATAAGTCAGCTCTAGAGGGAGAAAATTCGCTTATAATCGTAATTTAAAGACGATTGGTTCTGAAAAAAACTTTTACAATGAACATCTGTGTATTATATCCCGAACCAAGTCAGCTGCTTTTGACATTGAAGTTCAAATTACCTACCCTTTGGCCATGTATGACTAACTTGGAACAAGGAGATACTTCACGAATGTTTCTCATTGCTGCAATAAATTCCACTCTTTTTTATTAGTGTGACGTGTGTAAACAATGCAAATAAACAAATAAAGGGATATGGAGTAAATGTACATGGGACAAAATCCCTATAAATACGTGGTAAGATTAAGCAAATAAAACAACGCTTTGATTGTTGTTCTTCATATTGAATTCACTATTTGGCCTTCAACAAAGAGCAAACGCTCTTACCTAACAGTAAGGTCAAGACGGCCCCTAGCACCGGTTTAAGCGGAATTCACCTGCTGAATGTCGAACAACGCCACATCCATCCCCTTTATTTCATTATTTTTGATGGATGCGGGATTGTCAACAAGCATAACATATCGGGCGAAATACACTTACAAACACTGTCATCCATTGCCCGACAAAGGGACCAATGAAATAGACAATATAACATATAAACTATCACAGGGCACTCATCGAGTTGTTTGTAAGAAAACTTGGCAATCAAAATCGGGAGATGTGGGCAATAGAACTGATGAAAAAAAACAACGGCAGTAGAATACCGAAGGAACAAAGCACAATATTACACAAATCAAAGTCCAGAGACAAGGCAAAAGCAAGAACACCAGGAGACGGAAGACCAAAGACACCACATGCCCACAAAACACATGAACATTACATATACAACACAAAAAACTAAAGCACTAACAGTGTGAACTCTCAATAAACAAGAGTGACATCAGGTGCTCCGGAAGGGTAAGCATGTTCTGCTCTGTGCACAGCACCCGTCACACTGTCAGTGGGTCAATCCAGGGTAAAGTCAAAACCGGTAATGTCAAATCAGGGAAGACGCGAATCTAGCTGAAAATGTCAGTTTTTATTTGTGACACTGACATTAAATCTATCTATGATGTCGTGGTGACGGCCATAGAATTTCTGAAGGGACGAAAGTAACAAAGGCTGAACATATCCAAAGGCTGAAAATAACAAATAATGTTAGTATGGAGCCTATGGAAATTTAGGTTCCAGGCTTATCTAGAAAATTTTGAATAATATATTGTATTTTATGAAGATGGTTGTCTTCTTCCAAAGTTTGAGGTCAATGTTCTTCCCCACAAACCATTCACAGATTTAGCTTATATTATCTGGGCTGCGAAATTAACCATTGACATTGGGACAAAGTCATTTGTATTTCCTGGGCTACTTCTCCTTATCAATACAACCAGACAAATCAATGTTGGGAGGCACTTGGACCTGAAAACATCTCACTTGGAAAGATGGATCATTGTATGATGCTGCAACTTCTAATTTATTTTAAACCAATTATAATATGCTTTTTTACAGACGAGAACAATGGTATACCCGTATTAAGAAATGTGGCTTTAAAACACAAGACTCATCAAAGCTCCACATACGGTAATTGGGGATCTAACCTAGCAGTGGATGGCAACTTGAACACCATTTCTCACACAAATCGTGACAACAAGCCTTACTGGAGTATTGACCTGGGACAAACGTATAATATCAAACGAATTGATATTTTCAATCGGAGACATTGCTGTGGTAAGTTGTTTTTAAATGAAATTTAAGTGTCTTTTATACATTGATGATTTATTTGCATCTGTCTTTAAAGTAGTAGACATAGGTTAAGGAAGATAACTCTTTAAATCAGTTAGGTGTTTGAAACAGTCAGATTCATAGACGCCTTTTAAGCTTTTATATGAAAAAGAATGAAATCATCTGTGTCACTTAGAAGTTTGTAATATATTTATGAAAATGTTAAAAACAATCATACAAGTGTTTTTTAAGAGTTGTGTCCCTTAACCTAGGTCTATCTCCTTAAGCTTTCAAAATTGCCAACAGAATATGCCAATGCAAATTTTGTGAATTGTTTCTGCTGTGATAAAAAGCATGTATGAAATTCAGCAGCGTCCTAAAGAGAAAGTGGCACATTATATATTTTTCTAAATTGATATAAATTATCACAAAATTTCCAATTTTACAGGAAATCAAACATGTTTACATGCATACAGTTAATTGGGAAAGTAAACTCGTTAAGGTTGCAGAAGAAAGAGAGGTTCCAGTCTTTTTCTTTATCAATCAGTTTCTCAATTTTTACATAAATTCTGCACGAAATTTAAAAAGATTCCAGAAAAAGGCAGGGTTCCGGCTCCCACGGGATCCGCAAATGATTGTATTGCTCAACAGTAACATCATATAGCAGAAAACTGCAAACACTATGGTAATAGAAATTTAGATAAAAACGCTTAAAATTATTACTTGTGAAGACAATCACCCCGAATCTTTCAACCAATGAACAAGTTAATTTTCCGATTGCGTTCAGAAACAATTACTACCACTTAAGACTCAGTTTTTTAGTTGCATTATTTGCTGTATTTTATGTCTTTTTCTCTTTTACGCATTGTGCATACGTTGAGGGGGCTGACACGGAAGTCTGTTTTCCTATTCTCATATTTTGGGGATCTTTTTATAATTTACAACATTCGTTTGACCTTTTTCCACAAGCCATATTTTCCCGTTTTCCCACTTACCACAGGTTGACTTTTTCAATTTCCCTATTTTTTTCTTCATTTTCCTAGTTCCCAAAATTTCTACCTCTTTCTCCACATCTCCAAAGCCATGGCACCCCTCTCCATTTGAATAAATATAATCATTAATCAAATAGCAAGGACGTGAGATCTCTTTGACTTAGTTTGTGTTGATATATCTCTTTGACTTAGTTTGGGGGTAAATTATAAGCCAAATATAATTCAATTTAGGAATTTATTATGTTTTAAGGTGAACGTCTCCATGATGTTGACATTCACGTTGGAACATCACACAACAATATGGTTTTATGCAATCACTATAAAGGACCAAGCCGTGCCAATGAACATTTGAAAATTACCTGTAAGCGACAACTAAAGGGACGCCATGTTAAAATTAGTATTGTTGGTACGGAGTATTTGCAGTTGGCAGAGGTTAAAGTGTTTGCACTAGTTATATAAAAGCAATAAAAATGATAATATTATATATCTTAGAGTTTGCATGCCTTAAAACTTTTTTTCAATTTCATTAGAAAAAAAAATTGCCAAACGAATGTCGGAGAAAAAACGAGGAAAGAGTGAATTCCACAATCAAAGATCCAAAATCAGGGCTATTCATACCTAAGACGAATTGACACAGTATGGCAAAGACAAAACATATACACAAAAAATGAACAAGAAAGTTACAAAACTAGAGCACTAGCAGTGTGCACCCCTACAAAAACAGAGATATCACCGGGTGCTCCGGAAGGGTAAGCATGATCTGTTCCATGCATGGCAGTTCAGAAAGAGACATTGGTAAAACTGTTAACTTATTTGTATGTAAATGTAGCTATTAGTCTTGGATTAAGTAAATAAACAGCTAAAGGGATATGGAGTAAATGTACATGGAACAAAATCCCTATAAATACATGGTACGATTAAACAAATTGAACAACGATCTCATTGTTGATCTTCATCTTGAAGTCAACATCTTGAAGTCAAAAAGAGGCCTTCCACAAAGACAACAAAGAGCAACACTCTCATAGTAAGTTAAAGACGTTCCTAACACCGTTTTGAAAACTATGATAAATCTCACAGAACAGAGGAATGACTTGAATCCCTTTCCACTTGATGTTGTAAAAGAATACTTCAATTTTAGCAAATAAAAAATGGGATGACCGGCCTCATTTTCGATATATGACGTCATAAAGATTGTAATAGATTTATTGTTCAAAATTGTTCCAAAAAGAAGAAATATTATACCAATGTTAAGAGGATGTTTTGTTCGGGGGAACACATTTCTCACATCCAGTTGTTCTAGAAAATTTTTATCCATTCACCAGCCCAGTAGTCAAGTACTTCGGTGCTGGCCCGAAACTGCTTTTTTTGAAAACTTGTTATATCTAAATGTGAAAAATTTGTTTAAAACTAAGGAGTATCTCCCTCATGCAAAGCTCTGTCCTTAGCTGAATTTGGCTTTACATTTAGATCCTTTTGATTATTTTTTTCTCCATCAGCTTTTGTAGACCTTTCGATTTTTGGATGTCCAATGGTTTGATTTTATCTGAACTGATAAGACATTAGTTGTCGAAATGGCCAATGCAGAAAGTAAATTTACAGTGACTTCCGTACTTTGTTATTTATCTCTATTACATTCAAAAGTATCAACAACAAAAAATGTGACAAATATTCATTTCTCATGTCAAAATCCGCTTATTATACAAGGTGCACCATTAGACATTCAAAGCGAAAGTATCCGATGAAAAACATTATTGATGATCACACAAACGGACATAACAGCTATACCCAAGTTATAGCCCTTTTCAAAAAGTGTTGTTATCTTTTCCTGGATTGGAACTCTCCCATCAAATGGGAGTACAAAAACTATTCGCTTCCGGTTATCACTCGTACGATTGGCTAGCAGTACACAACTTAAACCCTGAATACATTTAATTTCTAACAAGAGTAGTGCAGTATCACAGCAAACAATGGCATGGTAATCTAAATATGAACAGTGTTATGAACTGTGTTCAGGGTGAACAACACTTGCCGTGTTAAGTTGATAATCGGAACTGTTGTTTAGTATCCCAATGCCGAAACCAAAATCAGCAGTAGAAAGTAAAAACGCATAAAATAGCAACTGTGATGTCAAATTAACACTATATATTGATAAATTCTCAAGTAAAGAAAAAAAAATCTTTTAGGGGATCGCGCCAATAAATTATGGACAGGGGGGGAGTCATGATATATTTTCTGATTGTCATAAAGGGGGGGGGGGTTGTCATCAAAACATTTTGATGATGTGGTAAAAATGCTCCAACCCGTCAGCTGTTCCCTAAAATGCATTGACGAATTTGGCTGGTACATTCGTTCAATTAAAAAATAAATAAAAGTAACTTGAGTTGCAGGTCGTATCAAATTCACAGGCTGCGTTTGGACCATTGTACGGATCTGTATCTTGTCACATTCCTTGCGGGGCCTGGGTGGTCAAGTGGTTAATGTAGTTCTACTACCTATACAACCACTGTAGTCTAACACCATTGTGGTTTGAGTTCGCGCCCCATTTTGTACATTACAAAAAAGGGCACACACGACTTACAATCGTAAGTGATAAGGTATGTCAGTTACCTGCCCAAGGACGGTGGTTCTTTCCGGGCACTCCGGCTTCCTCCACCACTAAAACTGACTGTCACGAGATAGCTGAAATACTGTTGAAAAAGACGTTAAAACCAATATAAATCAATCAATCCATCAATCAATCAAAATCCTTGCCTTCGGCTTTGGCAAAAAAAAAAAAAAAAAAAAAAAACAACACGCGGTCCGGTATTGAGGACCTTCGGTAGTCTTAAAATTTCGATTTGGCCCTCTTACACAAGTAACATAATAGTATTTCATATCACTTTGTTACAAATAATTAAATTGGTTCAATTACTATCACATGGTATACTGTATTTCAACATACAGCTCGAACAATTCTCTGAGCGGGCTGTATCGCTTGTGCAGGTTGTACTGAGATCCGATACAGCCCGTTGGTGACGTCACAATTTATTGTTGTTGTTTTTTTCAACCTGTCATCGGAGAAAGATAAGAAATAAATGAATTAATCTCATGTTGTTTTAAATGTTAATTAGTTTAAGAAATCAGCATAACGTGTCTTGTCTATGTTTTTCAATTTCCCTTTTACTTTTCTTTAATTATTTTCGTACATTGCCGAAAATAAAAAAAGAGGAAACATTTACTTAAGCGTTTGACTGGTAAATTTATTCAATGAAATAAAAGTAATAAAAACTTATTTATCGGGCTGCATCAGATTTACAGACTCCCTAAGGACCTTGATACAGACCTGTACCTTGTTAAAGCCCTTTGCCTTCGACACGGGCTGTAACAAGGTACACGGTCCGTATCGCGGTCCTTAGGCAGTCTATAAATCCGGATGCAGCCCTCTACACAAGTTACTTTTACATAATTATGAAACAAGATTGACGACAATTTTTAAGTGCGATGCCAGTTTGGCGTAAAAATATTCTGATGTAACAATAGCGAGAAAATTCAAGTGTGATCAACTATCCCAGAAATTCGCAAGATATAATTCTTTTAAAATGTCAAGATCCGAAGATCAGAGTTTAGTGATAAAAAAATATTTTGGATTTCAGAATAGCAAAATTATCTTTATTTAAAGAGCAGATCAGAGTTTAGTGATAAAAAAATATTTTGGATTTCAGAATAGCAAAATTATCTTTATTTAAAGAGCAGATACGTTTTTGTTCCATACTTTGGGTTACAAATCATAGTGTAATGTTTTCCGTTAGAAAATAGTTTGGCACGACATAGAAATACTTTTTTTAAATGTAGCTTTTTCAAATTTATGGAAGTAATAACAAAATTACCAAACATAATTTTAAGAGCCAAAGCCCAAGATGCAAAATGGCAAAGCAGTTGGAAATTCACCGGAAAAATTGCAGACCGCAGTGGTAGATTGTAGATCGCAAAAAATTACTTCTTTATTTTGGCTGTTTTCTTATTGCTGTCCATATTACATAAATTAGAATAATACAAGAATTTTAGATGGAGATTTAAATGATAAAATACCGAAGTAACTGTTAATTTATTTTCTGCATATGCGCATTTCCACAATTTATGCCTCATCAGTGTAGATAAAACCAAAACATTTGGAAGCATGCAAACATGCGACAAACGCCAGTTTTTTTAATTTTTATCCTTAAATACGTCCAACAATTTGCGACTTTTTTTACAAAATCATTAGAGGTACAATAAAAAAGATTTGTATTACTTAATAATGTGCCTTTTTTCAGTTGAAGGCTGAAAAAAGATGCAATATGCAAGTTTTATGAAAACCTCATTTTTGCCTTACAACACAACTAAACAATGTGTAACTACACCCGTGGACAAAATAGGTGGAGTTTTTGTTTTTGTTTCAGAATATTATTTCCTATATATTTAATGACATTTATATTAAAAAGGAAAAAAACTCTAAAAAAAAAGAAAAAAAGAAAAAGCAACCTTGGTCAGATGACTCTAAAACAGATACAAAACATCAAATAAATTATATAGGAAACAAAATAAAAACAAATGTGCATGAGATTAACATAAATAACTAAAGAATAAGATATTTTCAACTTTTTATTAGTATGAAAAAGATGATTAAACATAAAAAGCTAAATATAAAGAAGAATTATATAATAAATTGGAATCTTCATATAATGACAAGTTCCATAATTATTGGCAAACGCTTAAAATATGAAAAAAGATCCAAATTATGAAGAAAATTCAAATAATGATGACATTTATAATGATATTAATCAATTAGAAAAAACATTTCCAGAATCAGGAAAATTGTAAAACAATAAACAAAGAATTTGAAAAACAAATAAATTGAGAATTCAATGACATAGAAAAAAACTTGATTTATATAGAATCAACCGTTCACAATATCAGCGCTAAAATATGTGATAAAAAAAATTAAAAAATGATAGCAGCTGTGGACCAGATAATATCATAAATGAAATTATATAATCCAGTACCAAAATTATATAATATTGTTATGAAATCTTGATGTTATCCAAAAAAATTGGGAAAAATCCTTTATAATTCCTGTTCATAAATCTGGAGACAAAAATGAACTTAATAATTACAGAGGACTCTCTCTGATGAGCTGCCTTTCCAAAGTTTTTAGTGCTTGCTTGAATCATAGACTCAATAATTTTATGGAATAAAAATACAACCCGTCACAATTTGGTTTTAGAGAAAATCATAGAACATCAGACAGAATATTTATTTTAAGGTTAATTATCAATAAATATCTCGACAGAATAAGAAAAAGCCTTATATTTGCTTTGTCGATTTTCAAAAAGCCTTTGATTCTCTTTTGAGAACAGGCTTATTTTACAAATTTAATATGCACGCCAATCTGTTGTGTAGAATTGCCGTGAATCCCTGCACAGTTGGGAAGTCGTGAGGGGACATCGGGCGCACTTTATCTTAAAACGTTCATTTTTTTTCACCAAATCTGCGATATAAACAATAGATGTAACAAGCGATAATGTCCCGGTCACAATTCTTCCTTTGTCAAACATAATCATTAAGAGGATGGCAGCCTAAATTAGTTGTAGCTATGTCTTTTTTAAAAAGCTATAAAATGATACCGGGCACACTCGGTTTACATGTTATAAATTGGTATAGATATCGTTGTCGGTCAGTGGGTCAATATTACTTGCACGTATCACTTAGAACTGTTCAAAGCTTAAATGCGATATTATTGCAGGGATATTTGCCATCTAGCCTTTTCGCAAGTGTACACGTATTTATTAGTCTCTCTTAAATTGTCTTGATTATTAAAATGGTAATAATTTTTGTCAATTCTTTTCTAAATATAAAGATTCGAGTCCTGAGAATCGCCTGTGTTTGGGTACTACGGAGAAATCATTTGGCCGTATCCTATGAAATATTTTCTATCAGGCCGACTCTAGAATTTTCCTTTTGCGTTACTCCTGATTGGAATGAGAATAGTCGGAAAGCTGTGTCACAGGTCAGACAGAAATTCTTTTTTGGTAAACAAAATTTATCGTAGGATTGTAGAGTACCGCGAACTTTTGATGCTTTTTTCATCACTTTGTATAGAAATAAAGCAACTCGTAGCATAATGCGACTGTAGCAAATGAACAAATGTGTATAAAGACAAAATTACTCTTGACATACTTTTTATTGCTGTCCTATGGAAAACAAGACAAAATTTCAATGAAACAAATCCCGTTAAAATCCGATGAACATTGGAAATGAGATAATTTCTAAAAACAATATTTTGATCCCTTTGGCTTCAATATCTAAGAAATGATCAAAAATAGTATGTCAAATTCTTTGACATTTCTTTTTTGTTTTGTGGTTTTTTTTTTTTGTTATAATTGTATCTCTACTTGGTTCTTTGTATTGTGGCGCTTCCCTTTTTCTTTTATTTGTTGAACTCCTCAGATATTATTCTGGTGAGATGGCGGGCACCAGTCCCTGAACCACTTTATACAACACGGTTAATCTTATCTGTTCTTTCCTGGAGTGGGTTCAAGTTAATTATTTTACGAAAGGATGTGGAGTAAATAACACATATGTTAACTCCAACTGCAATTAATTTTAATGAGCTGTATGGCCATTTCGGAAATTAATTAGGAAATCCACAATATTAATTTAATGTTTAAATTCTTCTAGTATGATTGTACGACACGCACAAGTAAAAAGGAAAGAACTTTGACATCAAAACATAACATGACACATAAAATATGAACACAAATACAACAAAACATATTAACTTTGATATGAACTGTTAAATGAGAATTTTCGCTAATTTACGATGTTCAGGTGTACAAAATAGATATCGCACGGAACATTACGATAAGTTTGGAATATGTTCACTTCATATTTACTCACCAAATGCATATAGATTTCTCAAACACTCTGACCAATTTCCACGATTTGATATTTTTTCTGCAACTTGATCCTTTGAGGTATGTTTTCCCAATGAAAACACATGTTATCGTTACAATGCATGTATGCCCAAGTTAACCCAGAGAAAATCTACACGAAACGCCTAAAGAACCGCTGAAGAATATTAAGAATTTCAGGTCAATATTTGGATCGGCGTGGCGGTAACGAAGGGGAGAGTCGTTTCATATTTTATAAAAAAAGCAGGGGAGAGTCGTCAAAATTCTGTCCATGTCTGTAATCTAGCACAATCAACTACAGAGCTTTCTTAAATGCGATTTAAAAAACCGCAAATATCATACTCATATATTGGTTTGAACAGTTTTCCGTGTATAGGTTCAAATTAGCCCCTGAGTACTGATATAGATATATTTTCATGATCGATCAACAGCAATAAAACATCTTAAAAACCAGAAACAGTTATTAAGAAACCGGTCCGATGTCACATACTACAAATATGAAAGTAAATGAATAAAAAATATCTTTACTCCAAGACAACAAAATTACCCGAAATTAACCGGCCTTGGGTCCTTAGATAAGCATAAATTAATCATTAACAAATTACATATGATATCTACAAACAGGTTTTTAACAAACAATTCTACTATATTTGTTTTAGCTTCATATTTATACTTATTCTAGTATTTCTGAAATGCATTACCATTTAAAAAGTAGGCATAGCATTTTTTCTTAAACTGTTTAATTGATTTGCAAACTTTCAGATCATATGGTAAGCTGTTCATATTGTGAACCAGAAAATGAGAAAGTTTTCTTCATCGAATTTGTTTTTGCGTTTTGTAAAATTAACATGCTGTTAGTGTTGGGACGTAAACAATAGGTAGTTTTATTTAATGAACATTTTCTTCCGAATACGAAGGCATCATATGACTCATATTCAAGAATAGCCTTTTGATAGCAAATTTTTCAATATCCAAGCGTTTAAAAGAATCAAACAACAAAGAAAATTTGTCAAATTTGTCTAAATTTGTCTTGCTGATATGAGTCTATTAAATTTTTCAATTCCATTTGCATTACAATTTCCCTAAGTTCAACAGCGCAAGTGTCTTATAAGAAGCAAGAGATGCTTACTCTACCGGTGCACTGATCTCGCCCATGGTTTTTTTTTTCATTTGGGCCGTGTTGTTCATCTTTGCATGTGTTTGTCTTCAGTTTTCTTTTCTGTGCCGAACTCATGTTGTGTCTCTGTCTCTGTTGTTTCCGAAGTTGCCATTGTCTTTGGATTATTCGTTTTATATTGACGGTTCCGTTCTCACTTAATTCACAAATTGCACAACAATAATTAAAATGAGGTAATATATGATAATTAAAATATATAATTTGTACATGCATTGGCTTTGAACATTGAACTTTATTAAATAAATCACAGTCGCATTAATTGCGAAATATGAGACAAAGCACAAATAACACATATAACAAATGGCATAACAAAGGTTATAACTAATAAATTGGCAAATAGTGACGTATTTTTAAGCAAATTGATACTGTCCGAGATACTTCATTGATTTGGCCTGTTCATGTTGAATTTCTATTAGTAATCAGGCCAAAGAATTTTCCGGGTACCACATGCACAATCCTTTTATTTGATATAAAAGTATTTGACTGAAAATTATTGTGACAGGTCTTTGTCTTGATCCAATAATCATTGCTTTACATTTCGCAGGATTACGCTTCATACTATTTTTTGATCACGACTTTTCAATCAAATCAGTATCTTTTTGTAGCTTTTTACTAGTATTTAAATCTTTTATATCATTACTTTTTGCATGTAAATTAGAATAATGTGCATATAAATCCAAGGGCGAACCTTCTATGTCCAAAGGGAAATCATTAACATATAATATAGATAACAAAGGCCCCAAAACTGACCCCTGTAGTAGAATCATCTGCATAGAAATCCAAGGAAGAATCTTCTATGTCAAAAGGTAAATCATTAACATATAATATAAATAACAAAGGCTTCAAAATTGACCCTTGTAGTAGAATCATCTGCATGTAAATCCAAAGTGGAATGTTCTATGTCCAAAGGTAAATCGTTCGTTAAAATATAATATAAATAACAAAGGACCAAACTGGACCCCTATAGTAGAAACATCTGCATATAAATCCAAGGAAGAATTTTCTACGTTCAAAGGCAAATCATTAAATTATAATATGAATAACAAAGGTTCCAAATTGAGCCCTGTCGTAGCCCTGAGCATCAGATATAGAATTAACAATTCTAAATTTTTGTAATATCAAAATATGTCAGATATGATTTGAAGCACTCGAGGGTATTTTGTGACATATATTTTTCTATTTAGTGCATCTTTTGAAAATGTTGAAAAATAGATAAGGTACAAAGTATTATCTTTACTTTGAATATTTCTATACATTTTTCCCGAGTTCCTATCGTTGTCTATGTTTATCTTTTGTCATTTTCTTGTTTTTCTTGTGCAGTTCCCTGGTGGATTGTGGCATGTGATTGTAATGTTCGGCCATTGTAAGTGTTTCCTGTTATCTTTCCTTCATTAATTGAAGAATTATTTTGATAATTTTCTAATTGTATAAACCTAAATGTATAAAAATTGGACCAAAAAGGCGGAATAATACTACTGTGACACCTTAATTTAGTTAAAAGTAGTATTTTCCATGCACTGTCAAAATTCCAGAGTTAGTCCAGTCTTTAAAAGTGGAAATGAACCAAATCCTAATAATCCATCCTGTGATAGCATTGCCTTCTGTCTCAAAAATTTTTGAATGCCATATTGGTGAAACCGCTACAAAAAACGATATGTTTGGATTTAGACCGATGCATTCTTGTGCTACTGCATTTACAGAACTAACTGATGAAATGTTCAATAATATTGAAAAGGGGCAATATTTTAAGACTTAAAAGGGTGTTTGGTTTGCTTATTTGCTATTTACTGGAAAAATTTGAAATATATGTCACAAAATACCCTCGAATAGTTCAAATCATATCTGACAGAGATATCACAAAAAGTTAAAACTGGTCATTCTGTATCTGATGCTCAGTGCATTAAACTGGTGTACGACAGGGGTCAATTTGGAACCTTTGCTATTCATATTATAATTTAATGATTTGCCTTTGGACGTAGAAAATTCTTCCGTGGATGTAAATGCAGATGATTCTACTACAGGGGTCAATTTTGGGTCCTCTATCATTTATCTCATATGTTAACGATTTACCTTTGAACATAGAAGATTACTCTTTGGATTTAAATGCAGACAATTCTACTACAAGGGTCAATTTTGAAGCCTTTGTTATTTATAGTATATGTTGACGATTTACCTTTGGACATAGAAGATTCTTCTTTGATTTATATGCAGATGATTCTACTACAGGGGGTCAGTTTTGGGACCTTTGTTATTTATATTATATGTTAATGATTTCCCTTTGGACATCGAAGATTCCTCCTTGGATTTATATGCACATTATTATTTTACATGCAAAAAGTGATATAAAGATTTAAATACTAGTAATAAGCTATAAAAGATATTGATTTGATTTAAAAATCGTGATAAAAAATAGTGTGAAGCGTAATCCTGCGAAATGTAAAGCAATGGCTATTGAATCAAGACAAAAAACGTGTCACAATAATTTTCAGTTACTAGTAAATACTTTTATATCGAATAAAAGGATTGAGCATGTGGCTTTCGGAAACTTGTTAGGCCGGACAGTGTCAATTTGCTTAAAAATACGAAACTATTTGCCAATTTATTAGTTATAACCTCTGTTATGTCATTTTTTATATGTGTTTTTTGTGCTGTGTCTCATATTTCGTAAATAAATCGAGATTTATTTAATAAAGTTCAAAGTTCAAAGCCAATGCATGTACAAATTATATATTTCAATTATCATACATTACCTCATTTTGATTATTGTTGTGCAATTTGGGGAAGTAAATGAGAACGGAACCGTCAATCCAAAACGAATAATCCAAAGACAATGGCAACTTCGGATACAACAAAGAAACAGAGACACAACATGAGTACGGCACAGTAAAGAAAAATGAAGACACACACAAACAAAGATGAACAACACGGTCCCAATAAAAAAAACCATGGGCGAGATCAGGTGCACCGGTAGAGTAAGCAACTCCTGCCTCTTATAAGATTCTCGCCGTGTTAAACTTGGGGAAATTGTAATGCAAATGGAATTGGAAAAACTTAATAGACTCATATCAGCAAGAGTTATATTAGACAAATTTTCCTGTTGCTTGATTCTTTTAACTGGATGGATATTGAAAAAAGAATTTGCTATCAAAGGGCGATTCTTGAATATGAGTCACTAAATAATATGATGCCTTCGTATTTAAAAGAAAATGTTCATTAAATAAAACTACCTTTTGTTTACGTTCCAACACTAACAGCATGTTAATTTTACAGAAACCAAAAACAAATTCTTTGAAGAAAACCTTCTCATTTTCTGGTTCACAATATGAAAAGCTTACCATATGATTTGAAAGTTTGCAAATCAATTAAACAGTTTTTTTTATATTTTAATGCATTGCAGAAATACTAAAATAAATATATATATATATGAAGCTAAACAAATATAGTTGAATTGTTCAAACCTGTTTGTAGATATCATATGCAATTTGTTAATGGTTAATTTTATGCTTATTTGAGGACCCAAGGTCGGTTAATTTCGGGTAATTTTGTTATCATCTTGAAGTAAAGATAATTTGTTTATTCATTTATTTGCATATTTGCAGTATGTAACGATGATCGGACCGGTATTCTGAATTCTGTTTCCTTTTACTGTTTCTGGTTTTTAAGATGTTTTATTGCTGGTGATCGATCATGAAACTATATCTATATCAGTACTCGGGGGCTAATTGGAACCTTTTCTTGTATCATTTCAAAGCGATACATGAAAAACTGTTTAAACCTGATATGAGTATGATATTTGCGGGTTTTTTTAATCACATTTAAGAAAGCTTTGTGGTTGATTGTGCTAGATTTACAGACGCGGACAGAATTTTGACGACTCCCCCCTGCTGTCTTATAAATGTTAAACGACTCTCCCCTGCGTTTCCGCCACGCCGATCAAAATATTGACCTGAAATTCTTTTTTTATCAATATTCTTCAGTGGTTCTTGTGGCGTTTCGTGTAGATTTTCTCTGGGTTAACTTGGGCATGTATGCATTGTAACGATAACATGTGTTTTCATCGGGAAAACATACCTGAAAGGATCAGGTTGCAGAAAAATATCAAATCGTGGAAATTGGTCAGAGTGTTTGAGAAATCTATATGCATTTGGTGAGTAAATATGAAGTGAACATATTCCAAACTTATCGTAATGTTCCGTGCGATATTTATTATGTACACCTGCACATCGTGAATTAGCGAAAATTCTCATTTCTTACAAGTTTGTCTGCTCCGAAGCGAGGGAAAACGACTCTCCCCTGCGTTAAAGTCGACTCTCCCTGTCATTTTGACGACTCTCCCGCGATAACGGTTACACGCGGTGAATTTCAAATACTAATAAATAGCGTCTGTTTTTATAATTATTTCACAGGCACTTGCACAAGCTGACTGCGGAAAATACAATTTTTTTGCTTGTTGATGGTTAAGTTCAGTGTTAAACCGGTCTTCTTATGGTACTCTTATGAGACCATAAATCAGTAATCCAAATAAGATTGGTTCATTCATGTCGAAAATCAACTGACATTTTCTGTGTTTTGGGCAGCTTTCAAAAGTTCATTACCCGAAATAAAAAAAAATCAACTCTTTACATTGAAATCTATAACAAGGTTTTCTTTTTCTTTATAAGAACGCCATTAGTGTTAGGCGAATCAGAGTGTTCAATAAATGTAGGGTGAGTAAGAAATATTCTTTCACCGTCAGTATCGGATCCCTTGTTGCGACTATAATGACTTAAACTAGTTCTGACCTACCCTTATAACAGGGACAAGATACTTCCTTATTTGGAAAAGGATGTTAAATAAATACCCAAAACTGTCCATTATATAAACAAAAGAACTTGTTTTGCAAGCTTGAATCAATGAAACTGGTTTGCATGTTAGCCTATACTTATACACATCATTTGTTAGACCAATCAGTAACGGATCTTTGACTTACACTGAGGTGTCCGTTATTTGAAAAAAAGAAAAACATGTTTGAAGTAGGAGAAAAGCATCAAACTGTCCATTATGTGACCTGCGGGCCTCGATCAGTTCTTTCTCTCACATAATGGACAGTTATCGTCTTTTCTCCTTTACTTAATTGACCTTGCATCCGTCTTTTTTCTGTATGCGAATGTCGGGCCCCTCTCCTTGATCAATTACGCTACCATTGTCTCGTCGTTGGCTTTATAAATTCCCCTAAACCTACTCAAAATGTGGCTATATGACCAAGGAGATTATGATAGAACGGCAGTAAAATACCGAAGGAACAAGTGAAGCGATGACCACAAAAATCAAAGTCCAAAGACATGGCAAAAACGGCAACAGAGAAAAACAGACAGAACAAGGACGTGAGACAGCTACAATTCACGGAAATAAAAAGATAACATTAAAAAATAAGGCACTCATAGTGTGAACTCCCATGAAAACCGGGAGTGACATCAGGTGCTCCGGAAGGGTAAGCATATCCTGCTCAGCTGGTGGCACCCGTCACACTATCAGTGAGCCAATCCAGGGTTGAGTCAAACCCGTTTATATCAAATCCGTGAAATCTAGTTAAAAATGTCAGTTTTCATTTGGGACACAGACACGTCATATCCGTCAATGATGTCATGGTAATGGGCATAGAATTTCTGAAGGGATGAAATTAACAAAGGCTGAACAAATCCATGACTAAGCAGCTTTTGGGACAGTGTTTTTGCTCTATTCAAAAAATTATTGTACAAACTACTTGCTCGACAGTAACGAATCAACTGTGAAATGTACACTCCATAGGCTGGAGAGGTAGGTATATTGCTGCTCAGAAAGGGAAAGTTCACAATTGGAATTTAAAATCATCACGTTTTTCGTATAGCTTAGATTTCAAACTTCCATTTCCGTCAATGTATATTAAAAGATCTAAGTACGAAGCTGAAGTAGGTGTATCAGTAGTCTTTTTAATTTCAAGCATATTGGGATAGATCTGGTGGTAATATTCCTAGAATTTGGATTATTAAGAGAAAGTACATCGTCTATGTAGCGGAAGCTGAAATTAAAGGACTGGACTATTTTTTTTTTCTGTGTTAGCCCTTGCAAAAACTTTGCCTCATACGAGAAAAGAAAGAGATCATCTAAAAGTGGCGCGCAGTTAGTTCAAATGGGAACCCCGATTGTCTGTTGAAAAATTAGATAGATATCGAAGTATTTTGAAAAACACCGATTAGGATAATATTCTCAATTCAAAGGATATCGATTACATTGTAAATAATATTTCCAGTTCAATTATAAATGCTGATGAGCGTAGTGTGCCTAACAGAACAGTTACTATTAGAAAATAAGATCCACAGTGGTTAACTAATGATATAATAAAACTAATTCGGAAGAAAAATCGCATTCATTCTAAAGCCAAACAACTGGGGAGACCAGCTGACTGGAGAAAATTTAGAAAAATTAGAAACTTTGTGACTTCCAAGGTAAGGTCAGCTCATGATAAATATATTGCTGATCTTGCTAACAAATTTACCAACACTGATTGTTCATCGCGATCCTGGTGGAAAATCTGTGATCAGATATCCGGAATGAAGCCGTCGCATTCTGCCTTACCCCCCTTACTGGTTGAAAATGAACTTATTTCGAATGATCACGAAAGGGCAGACTTGTTCAACAAATTCTTTGCCTTACAATCTGATATAAACACGACCGTAGCTTTACTTCCTGACCGTATTGATATCGATCAAAAGTTAGACAAAATGGTCCTTATTGACAGTGAAGTCGAAGACCTTCTGAAAATACAAGACGCAAGTAGATTTAATAAATCCGCGACTCTTGAAGGAGGCAGCCTCTGTATTAAAGACTCCTTTATGTAAACTTTTTAATTTATTCCTGTCTTCGTCTTTCTTTACCTCCGATTAGAAGAAAGCTAACGTTACACATATCTTTAAGAATAATAATCCCAATGAAGTAAAAAAAATATAGACCCATCTCTCTGTTATGCATTTTTTCGAGATGCATGTAGAGATGCCTCTATAAACACGTTAGCTAAAAAGATTATAACCTCCAGTCATTCCGGGTTTACCAAGGGTGACTCAGTAAAATAGGCTTATAATAAGATAAATATTTTACGAAAAATGCGTTTTGTTTTGGACAGATTAACTTCAGAATAATGTATTTATCGTATATCTGTCCAATTTTGGAATACTGAGATGTAATTTAGGGTAACTATACAGTTACTTTAGTTAACAAGCTTGAAAGTGTTCAGATTGAAGCGATGCGCATTGTTACGGATGGGACGAAATTAACATCGATTTACAAATTATATGAGGAAACTGGGTGGGAGAAGCTTTCAGCTAGAAGGGAAAATCATAGACTCGTTTTGCTATATAAAATAATTACTAATAAAGTACCCGAGTACTTGAAAACTTTAATTCCAAATATTGTTGCTTCTACGCATGGTCACTTTACTAGACAATCTCAAAACATAACAGAAATTAGTAAAAGAACTAACTTCTAGTCTGAATACTTTCGACCTGCTTCTATTAAGCTTTGGAATAATATCCCACAAAATGTTCGAAATTCAAGCTCCCTACAAGAGTTTAAAGAGAAATTAGTAAATAGGAAAAATGAAAGGATATGGAGTGAATGTACATGTGACAAAAAATGCACACGATACATAGAAAACTACAGTTTATCAAGGACAGGGCTTTTATTCCTGTCTACATCTTGATGTCGCCTGAGGGTCTTCAACAAGAGGTGAACAATATTCACTCCGTCAAGCGAGATCAAGAAGGCCCCTAGCGTGCAAATCGGGCAATGTCTGCCTACAAATATTTGTCATTAAAGCCCGGCGAAAGACAAAATAATGACAAAAACAACATAGATGGACAACACGGGGCACATCGAAATACAGAAATGTTCAAAGTTTTTTTTTAATACCGGTTTGCAGATTGGACAAATTTTACACGAATAGTTCTTCTTTAAATGAGCATTTATTTCATCGAAACCTAGTTGCGTCTCCTTTCTGTTCATGTTGCCAAGTCGAGTCGACAGCTCATTTTCTGCTACAGTATCCGAAATATAACTTATTGAGAAATGAAATAATGTTTTCAATTAATTATGATATTCCTATTAAATTAAATATTGATGTTTTACTATATGGCTCTAATCGCCTTAACATAGAACACAATATTGATGTGTTTTTTAAAAGTTCAGAAATTTATGATCAAAAGTAAAAGGTTTGTCAATTCTTAAAGAGGTATGGCCATTTTCCCGTGAATTTATTTCATTCAACATACTAATTTTGCAAATGCATAAAATCTTCTCAAAAAACTGATTTAACAGGTCATCTGGTATATACATTAACAGGATAAAATCAATTCAAATGCATTTTCGTACATTTATATAAAAGATTCAGCCGCTGAACTTGCCACTCTAATTCAATTTTGGCAGATTTTGACAATTTTTATAGGTTTTTGTTAATATTCGTTGTATAGGACACCCAGAACCAAAATAAACTATCTGCCATTTTGAAGGGCAAATGTTTATACTTTCGCAACAAAAAAAAATTGGTTTTGGTTCTCAGTGTCCTTTGAGTAGTACTAGTACCATCTCCCTTAACACTATAAAATTGCTAAAATGGACACAAAAGGCTATTAACAGCCATGTTCGACTGCTAATCAGTCAGAAAGCATAAAAGTATGGCATAAATTGCTTTTATGTCTAATAATTACACATACCAGAGACCACCTTAAACGATTTTCGACAACATTTGAGCATATTCTGAAAATGACCCAACATATGAACAAAATTCACGCCGTAATGGCCATACTTCTTTATTTTTGCATCTCATCATCAACATAGATAATTTTTGATTACAAACAATCTTTTCCACGTGATTCTATTATTATATTAAGCTGTGTTATTTTCAAGGACCCGGAAATTTGTATAAGCTAATTTAGCTTGTTTCCGAATCCTATTATGATCTTTTGTACTTCTGATGTATCATGATGTATTTGTTTGTCATTACTTGAATAAATATGTCTAAACCAACGCAAAAAATGTTTGCGTTATAGCACAAATGTTTGCGTTATATCGCGAAGTGTGCGTAATAACGCATAGTTTGCGTTATTTCGCAAAATTTGCTTTATAACGCAAAGCTTGCATTATTTTGCAAATGTTTGCGTTATTTCGAGAATGTTTGCGTTGTAACGCACAATTTGCGTGGTTTCGCAAAAATGGCGGGAATTACTTCATTTCACATTAAAAATATTAAAATATTGGCAGGATGTAGGCGTGTCTCGTATTTGATTAAACAATAAATATAGAAAATTACATGGGTAAATCCGTATTACATGCTGTATCAACCCGAGACGTCAATATCATCCCGGAGGCTTGCCTGAGGGATGATATTGGTCGAGGGTTGATACAGCATGTAATACGGATTTACACATGTCATATACTTTTTATCATATATTTGAAAAAAGAACAAAGGTCTTAATAGTTTTCTAATTAACACGTGACCTTTGATACAGATTTTTTAGGTGTGTAATAAAGGGTAGCAGCCGTGACTGATATCGATATCATCACGGGGTGAAGATACAGGACGAAACATGACGTCTGTATTACACATGCAGGATTCTTGTAGTTATAACTAAATATATGATAAATATCTTTATTAAAATTATTTGCATAGAAATATTGATATATTTCATATACGTGAAGGAAAGACTGCTGCATTGTTCTGGCAAACTTATTTCGCATGGATATTGGCAATGATACAGTGTGAGTAGTTCAGTCACCAGGGAAAGATCTTTTTCGGCATTGTGAATCAAAGAAAGAAAAAAATTGCCAAATACGAAATAAATATTTGTTAAATTAATTCTTTTTTTAATGTGTGACATCATATCATCCCGAAATATCCGACCCTCTTTCTATATCTCTTTTTGTCCAAAATTTTTACACCCACTTCATTCATTAACTTCGGATTGAAACGAAAAAGTTGACACTTAGAGTCATTCGAAAGCTTTTGGTATTCACCAAAAAAATAAGTCAGTGCTAAAAAACACTACGTCTATAGTGCCGTAATATGTGAAGAATTTGAGGATTTTTTTCAATATATAGAGAAGTTATGATTAAAAATTCAATCTTTTTTGAAGAAAGTTGAACGCGTTTCAGAACAGATAGATCCGCATGGACGGCAAGTTTTAAGTTTCACATTATCAATATATTCGCATGATTCAGAGTTAGACTCAGTTAACCTTGTCAAATGTGTTGCTCATCCACCCATAAAGTATTGGAATATTTTATCCGATTGAAATTCCACATTTCAATAAAAAACTCTTGTTTTTAAAAAGGTTATAAACAGTGACATATTGTTTGAATAAGCAATGAAGGGATATTGGGTAAAAAACATATGAGACAGTTTCTACAAATACATGGTAAAACCAAGCAATGGGAACAAAGCTTTTATTGTTGTTCTTCATCTTGAAGTCATACATTTGACTTGCGAAAATTTCATATTTGCATTGTTC
Organism: Modiolus philippinarum; assembly: GCA_002080025.1. Classification (NCBI taxonomy): domain Eukaryota; kingdom Metazoa; phylum Mollusca; class Bivalvia; order Mytilida; family Modiolidae; genus Modiolus; species Modiolus philippinarum. Next base: position 31,279 of record MJUU01049652.1, read on the forward strand.
CAGAAACGATATGGATAATGTTCTTTCAGGTATTTGTTTAATTGTTGTCATGTTACTGTTTTCTCATTTTGTGAAGACATGCACTCTTTGACGGCCATGTCCCCTGTAAAGCTGTTTCCAATTCGTTGCAAGATACGGATACCTTATTTGTCCATAAAATCTTCCGGCATTGAACTTTATGGAATCATGATTGTTATCATTCTCGACTCCAATGGTTAAAGATCCACCCTTCCTTGTAACACACCATGCCCTTGCAATGGTAATTATATCGCCCCATGGATTTAAGGCATCGCCATATCTCCCTAGACCTGAATGTTCTACTGAGCTAAAAGTTACGATAGCATCAAATTTTCCCAACGTACCATTCAGATACTTTGCCCGAAATTCTGATGGGATGATTGTATTGATCTGTGGGTGTTTGGATATTATTTTGCCATATTCCAGTGTAACAATTTCTCTGGCACCAGCTGCAAGAGCACATGACTCGACCCAAGGATTTTCTGATCCTATTACCAGAACTCGTCCATTTCTAACTCCGGGGGCATGGTCCAATCCATTTCGTAAAGCATTAGTTTCTGATATACCATAATTACCACTCAATTTTCCTTTAGAGGCGAGTGACATCATCTTGTTCACTGCGTCCTCCGTCCAGATTGGGAGACTTGCTTTGTCTCCTAAATATGGCTGGTTAAAATACCATTTGTAAATTTTAAGTCGACCATCCATTGTGAAATCTTGTATAAGCTCACTTGGAATATATGTTGGTGCATGTTTAAGCCCATGTGACTTATCAATGTATTCGTTTTTGAAAATAGCGTCACAGTCAACATTTGCTGTCACATGGTTAAAGAAAGGTCCATTTGAACCAGGGCGTGATGTATTACACAGCTCCCCACAGTCTCGACGTATTAATTTTATGGCATTTCCATCAAATACAGGTAATGCTGCTTTCATTTTCAAAAATAAAAAGGCGACAACAACAAATAGAACGAATAGAATTCCATACTTCTGCCTCGTCATTTGCACCTGAAAAACATGCACATTATCTGAATCTGAATAAAATGCACATCATTTGAACCTGAAAAACATACACATCATCTGAACCTGAAAAACATACACATCATATGAACCTGACAAAAATACATATCATTTGAACCTGAAAAAAATACACATCATTTGAACCTGGAAAACATACTCATGTCTAATCTTAGTTGTAAATGTAAGTAAGGCACATCATTCCATGCAAGTGTTCAAACCTTTATACTTATCCTTTCTGCTTATTACCTCAGAACTTAGTCTGAATAAACCCCCGTAGCCTTTGAAATTGGGTTCCAGGTAAACGGATTGTCGTAGTGCACATCTTGTTGATACATTTTGACAACTACATATATACAGTGTACAGATTCATCAAATGGCCCTTAAAGGTGCATTTTTTCTTAACTAGATCAACCATGAATTTTTTTCACTGATACTTTCCGCTTTATCTACTTCAGTCATGCTTACTTTGTTGCGCAAAACCAAAATGTATATAATCCACATGAATTATTAGGTTGTATGTTGGCATCTGCAAGCTCCGACCGAATTAATAGAATTTAAAAAATTGAATATTTTGTTATGTGACGATTTTTCGACACATTCCCTCAATTATCAAGGACTTGTCAGATTACAAAGTAAAAAAAATCCATTATTTTGTACAACATTTATATGCTTTTCATTTAAGCTATAATTATTTGAATAAGCCTAATCAAACATTCGAACAAAACTTATTTTAAAATTCATTTTGAATTTTCATTATATAATCATGTCATTATAACGTACTTTTACGTTCAATATTCAAGCGGCAAAAAATCTAACATCTTCTTTTCAATTTCTATAAATAATCCTGTCTATGAGCAAACACGGTTGTAGTAGAAAACACCATTGTAAACAACGGAATTCTAATATGGATTCCTGTATAAAGCGAGAAAACTTTTTGGTATATCTGCAAAAATAACTGGTTTGCAAAAGGCTTTGTTCGTTTATTTTACTCACCGAAACTATCAATATGTCTTCTCTTTACTTGTGATTTTTAATTATTAAAGGAGGCATTGTTGAGCCCTTAAGTGTAATCCTTACATTAATTGTAATCCGATTACACTTAAGGGCTCAACAAGGCATCTTATTCTGCTTCTTTTGGACAGAACTCGGGACAAGGTAAACCTTAACCTCCGATTCATAACCAGCTAGCTTCGACTGTAAAGTCAAAATGGAGATCATGGAGTATGCGACCAAAAAAAAAAA
>MJUU01049652.1:35987-50079 GCA_002080025.1 Modiolus philippinarum
ATATAAGATTTTAAACTGTTGATAGTGTTGTTGTTCTTAAAATGGCGTTTAAGTCAAATAACTGACTCTAAGACACTCGATTTGTCGATTTTAATATGTATGTTGAAAAGAAAAAACTAAGATACAGAACGTACGTTTAACAAGAAGTATTGAGAAAATGGGATGCAACATTTATATCTTGAATTATGTAAAAAATATCGTTTTAATTGAGAAAAATCCAGATATATCAGACGACAAAAAATTTAGAATGTAAGTAAACTTTACTGAGAATGCAAGTCAATTGTTTTTCCCATTCGCACTCTCATGATAGTGAATTTTGTATCCAATCACTCCATGTATCCTCCTGCCCCACACACAAAGCCAGCAAATTGAATGCCACAACAGCTTTATCAGGTTCCAACACCATCTCCTCGAGCTCTTCTTACAGGGATCTGGGTGGCCGAGCGGTTAAGGTAGTTCTACTACCTATACAACCACTGTATTCTATCACCACTGCGGTGTGAGCTCGAGCCCCACTTGGTACAAAAAAGGTGCACTCGACTTACAATCGTAAGTGATAAGGTATGTCCATTACCTGCCCAAGGTCGGTGGTTCTCTCCGGGCACTCCGGCTTTCTCCACCACTAAAACTGACCGTCATGAGAAACCTGAAATACTGCTGAAAGCGACGTTAAACCCAATATCAATCAATCAATCTTTAGCTTCTACTTACAACAACCATCCCTGCTTGATATTATCACGAACAATGTTACAAATAGACTGAAAAGGTTAGCCATTTTTGATGTTATACAAGAAAGAGTGAGGGTTATGAAGGGTCAGTTCCAGAGGTCTGATCGTAGAATTAGTGAAATAAGACATAAAATACAAATAAACTCAAATAATATGATAAATTTATATTAGGGGTTGGCAGAAACTCGACACAAAATTCAGGCATTTGACAGACAGGTTCACGAACTCACAAGTGAAAATATGGTGGATAGAAATCATTTATACTTGGCACAAAGCTGGACCAGTATGAGAAGATTTGCATTCGCCACGAAAAAAAAATTCAAATTGGCTGCCCTTTCCAAGATGGCCGCCATTTTACGTCTTAAAATTGTGGATTCAATTTTTTAAACTTAATGAAACTTCGTTGAATGATATATTTAGATCCAAAATTGATCCTGTGGATTCAATATCTCAATAACGGCTTTACAGAAACAATCATATTTTGCTTAAATATTCAATAAGATGAGAGACAGGAATTGATGCACGCCATTTCCAAGATAAATTAAGGTTTATTTAATGTTTCAGGAACTAATTTGCAGAAATCGATCGTATTTTGTATAAAAGATCAGTAAGATGAGAGGAACGAATTTATTCAATTTTTTTTTTTCGAAAATGGGCGCCATTTTCAAGATGGTAGCCAAAATGCGTAAAAAGAGTTCAGTTTTATCCGATTTCAACGAAAAATTTACTTTTTTACAGAATTTGACACTCCGAACAAGGCGCAATGAAAAAATATTCCAAAATGGCTGTCACTTCCAACATGGCCCCCAAAATACCTCAAAATTTTATCTTTTTCCAATTTCAACGCAAATTTATTTCTAAGCAGATTTTTACATTGCAGACACGATAGAATCATCAAATTAGCTGCCAGGGGCGACATCAGCTATTGCTTGAAATTGCAAGTCTAGTTCTTATTTATTCTTTTTTCCGTATTCCGCTTCAGTTTTGTCCGAACCAGATCTCGGAGACCAATTAGACCTAGAACTTCAAACTTTGTAGAATTATGGCTCCTTATATCTAGATGAACAAGAAACCATTCTTTCTCCCAAAAGGGTACATTTGGGGAGCTTAAAAAGGGGTCTTCCATGGTAACCTTATGAAATATTGAGATTCTAAATGTTTTTACACTGTTTTTGAACTGTTTCTGAGAAACTATTTATATTAGCTCCAGATTAAAGCAGTATGCATTACCTAGGTAATAAGGGGAACCGCTGCCCAATTGTTTTTTTTTGTAAAGGGGTATGTAATTGGTTGTTATGGATAATGGAACAATTGGTTACCATGGAAACAAAGCCAAAAATTTAAAAGTATGAGAAAAACATGTTATGCTGTGATTTCCTCTAAATGTATAAAGTAATTTATAAGGGGAACCCCTGCTCAACTTTTCTCAAACTCCACCAAACTTTGTTGGATGATAGATTTAGATCCAAATGTCTTGGAATTTCCAAAATGGCGACGGTTGTCATGGAAATGGAAAAAAGGCGGAAAAATCAAAAATGGAAAAAAATTGGATGAATTTTACAGAAATGATTTTTTTTGTCAACAAGACTTAAAAAAAGCAGCTGTGAAACGGAAAAATGCGGGAACATCAAAAGTGCTCAGAATTTGAGGACAGTTGTTTAGGATGCACAAATCTCATATTTAGACTTCGAGTTCGTGTTGAAGACTTCTTGTGTTTGCATACAACCACACCATTACTTCTTGTGTTTGCATCCAAACACAATAAATGCTTGTTTTTTATTTGCTTCGTCTTTATCTGGCTGTCTTAGTTCGTGTTGGATATAAATAACCGTGGTTTGGGATTTTTGATTTTGGAATTTCCCCTTTCCTTATTTTTTAAAAATAAGTAAATACGGGTTTACCAATAATTTATAAAGTTTATGTAAGATTGCTGCAGAAAGTGCTTAGTTGTAGAGACTTCTCTGTAGAAGAAGCCTTCCATGATATTTCATAGAGAAGATAACAGTATTTCAGACGATGGAAGTGTTTCTTCTCACTACACAACTACAATTAACAACGAAAGGATATGGAGTAAATGCACATGAGACAAAGTCCCTACAATATCGTGATTAATTTAAGCAATAGAAAAACATTGTTGTTCTCCATCTTGACGTCACCATGACATATTCTTATGTTCTTTGATCAAATAACTAAATACCGAAGTTACTGTGAATTTATTTTCTGCATATGCGCACCTCGACAACTTATGTCTCTTCAGTGCAGATAAATTCTAAACGTTTGGAAGACCATAAAATCAAATATGTTAAAAACCGATAGAGAACAAATACCAAATATGATCTAAATGTAAAGCCAAAATTAGCCAAGGACAGAGCTTTGCGTGAGGGAGATACTCCTTAGTTTTCAACGAAATTTACAAAAATTTAGATATTGCAACTTTTGAAATAAAATCGGCTTTCGGGTCAGCACCGAAGTACTGACTACTGGGCTGGTGATACCCTCGGGGACTAACAGTCCACCAGCAGAGGCATCGACCCAGTGGTAACAAATAACTAAATATCGAAGTTACTGTGAATTTATTTTCTGCATATGCATCATGTTGTTCAATTCGACTCGATCATTTACCAGTTTTCTAATTAAAGCAAACTGCCTACAAGAAGATGCAAACCTACTATGCTGAACTAGAAAACACGAGGGGACTTTATAAACATAAGTGGATGATATAAACCGGATAATGGTTTTTATGAAATAAAAACGATACGCTAGGCTATGGAACAGCCTTGGATAGAAAATTGCGTGTTTGATTGACAAGGGTGTGGTGGCTCATGATGTATGTGTCATGTCGGATTCACCATGGTCGGATTATACACACACAACTGGATCATGTACAGCTCGCTGATCACTCTTGCGTAAAATCACAATTTTGTAAAATGGTAAAACTGGAGAAATTAAATGTGTTCTAGCGTATTTAATTCTTCAAAAGGAGCTTTATCTATTTCTAAATTATTTATCATTGCTTGAGGAAGTATAGCCTCATTACACACATAAGAGTTACACGTTTTACACACAATATGCTTCTCTACTTTTAACATTTCTTTCAACCTCTCATCTTTTGCATTAAATTCTTTCTCGTGTACTTGGCTTCGAAACATAAACCTGTTACAGCACACACAAATAAACACCGGTAGCTCTTTGTTCTTCCGCAAAAACGCAATTCTATCTCTTTCCACCTTTCGTTCTCCATTGCCTAAGCATCTCGGGAAGTATCTCCACAAACTACAATCACGCTTTGTTTAACACAATTGAAAAGTCTTATAGTATTTGTATATTATTGATTATTGCGCAATACCTCATCTTTATTTATTAACTTCTGGTTTTAAATTTATACACTTTTCATTATTTCTATATTTATAAATCTGGCTAAGCGATATTGCAATACCTATCCCATCATCCTCTACAAACCTGTTCCCAGTACCACCCATAGTAAACTTCCACAAGGAAACAGAAAAAATAAACCCCGCCCCGTTTTATCAGGACGAAACTGGACGCCATTTTGATTTTCGAGAATCTGAAATTCCTATTGGTCAATAGTCTTTTGTGCATGCGTTCTTCTCACTACGCAAGCGTACTCATCACTTCCCCCCAAGAACTACCTACATAGCTAGGCTATTCCATAGCCTAGCTAACTAGGCTATTCCATAGCCTAGCTAATAACAAAATGCATATGCTTCTGTAAAGACTTAAAGAAAGTCTACTGAACTGAGTTACTAATATGACTGAAAACAGATCAATTAACTTACCTTGAAATAGATAGATATTGGTTGGGAGTCTGCTTTTAGACTACGGAGTCAAATTTATTTTTCTCTTTATTTCTGTTGTTGTTGTTTGAATTTTCACACATAATCGTTCTTGGGGTCATTAAGAAGATAAAAATAAATCCGATTAAGAGATAGGAATAATACAACAAATTTGCTGAGTATGTCAATATGTTATTATATATTTGTATGGACTAATAGGATCTTGCATAAGATCAGATTAAAGATCGGGATATCTTTCACAAGTGTAAGATATTTCGTCTTTTCTCGAGTTGAGCGTAGCGAAACGAGAGGAAAAGACGTAGAATTTCTTACACGAGTGAAATTCGAAAAGAAACGTCTGGAAACCTTTCCTGTTTTAACAACTTTGGCGCAATACATAGTGACGTCAGGTGTTTCATGACGTTTAGTCATGGATACGATTGTTGTATCACAAAAAATCAACACGTTTGTTTGGTCATTTAACGGTGTGAGATAAGGTCGCGTGCATCGATCTCACATGGGTCATCACCCACTGTAAACCACTTATGGAAGAAATATGTCTTTATATTTCCAAGCAAAAAGATATTAATTAAGAGAATTAAAACATGTATTTAAAAATACCATATGCTACAAATGTACATCTATTAATATTATACTTGCAAGATTCTTATGATGACTATATGTTAAATAAGAAATAACTCATGACAGGTATATGGTTATTATCATTTTTACCATGGGCTTGGCCTTTATATTCGAGTTAACGAGGTGTTACATTTATAAATATAAAGGCCCGCCCATGGTTAAATTACAATAACCATATACCTGCCATAATTCATTTCAATTCTATTATGACAGAACATTGAATTTTCAATTCTGAACCTAAGAGAAGGCAGATTTCCCGTCTCCATTGCTGTCTGTGTTTATGACGTCACACTACACAATCAGACGTTTTCAAACAGATGCAAGTTCAAAATCCCACTCGAAAGTAAAACAATAGACCCTTTTTACTGCGGTCCGTAATTTTGTACATGCGCTCATACGCCTTTGAGTGGATAAAATGCAACGTCATAATATATATGATGTCTTGATTAATTGTCCTACCATGTCATTTTTGAGGGAACTGTTTCGGTATTTTCCGTTCAAAATCGCAGGAACGCAGTTATCGTGAAAGGGTCTATACACATTTTTTATGCTCTAAATTTGTTTAAAGATAAAATTATTACCAAGGTCACCAACAGAACAAATTTCTATAAAGATAATTATGTTGAGTCACCTCTCCGAAGCTGTCTGTTAATAGAATTAAGTCAAAATTGAAGGATCTTGGTTAAAAATATGTGTTTGTACCTGTTGACAGGGCTTCTAACAACGTTGCTATCGTTTAAAAAAATACTACATTGATGTCCTACAAAACGTACTGGACAAGTCAGACACTTTCAAACGTACTAATTGGGACGAAAAAACGTTAACCACAAACAACATTATAAGGATACAGAAATGCTTCAAGTTCCACCTAAAGATAACCTCTTACCTATCAGGCACTGGGTTCCGAAGCTTCACAAAAATCCCTTCAAACATCGTTTTATTACGGCATCTAGAAAGTGTATTACTATTAATTTATCTTCGTGTTTTTTTAGGGTCATCGCCCGTTGAAGCAAAAAACTTAAAATGTAAGGATTTTACACAGAAATGATAACTATACGGGAGGATAACTTTAAAAAACTTTTAGAGGTTTTGGATTTTGTTCATTTTTTAGAAGTTTTTTTGTTTTTTTTTTCTAAATCATTATATAGTTTACACATAAAAAATAGAAATAGCGATCTTCGATGAAATAAGAAAAGATTAATTTTAAAACGGTAATTTCCCAAGTATTGGCATATGCAAGGACATATATTTAGAAGGACAGGAAACTCGTACACAATCCATGTTGCAATTCAAAATTTATAGCAAGGCGTCTGGTATGCATTCACTTTTGAGCTTTCTACTTAAAAAGTTGTTATGGATTTAAATAAAACTATACTTTCTGAAAGCTGAATAATTTTTACATCCGTAGAGTAAATTTCGTTACATTACAGCAAGTAGATATCATTAGACATAATTGAAATCTGAGATCAAAACATTTTAGTCCGTGGGCTTTCCGTGCATCCCCCACTTCCGAACAAGACCGATTCTTTTCAGTTCTTCTATGTCCCCTCTTCAAAATAAAATATGTTAGCACGAACATAACCTGCATGCATAGACAGTATAGGGCTACTTATATAGTACACACCGAAAAATTAATGTATTTTCGTTTTAACCTAAGTTTCATCTTTTAAGCTGCATAATTTTTTAAAGATAAGTAATATGTACTGAAATTTGGTACCAAATTAAAGCTTATTTAATATCCCTTACAATGAACACAAGTAAGGGCATTTTACGCCCTTTTTATGATCTGGGGATACAAAATATGTACCCCTACCCCTGTGAAAAATTGCCAAAATGACGATTTTAGGCTGTCAATTCCTTTTAGATAAACAACCCTCGTCATTTGATCTAGTTTTTATGCCTAACTTATCATTTGTGATACAATAATGGAAAATAAAACCATAAAGGACCATAAAATTTTGATTTTCGGTATAACATTTTTTGAAAAATGGAATTTTTCGGAATTTTAGACTTTTTTCACAATTTCAAATTTTGACTTAAGGTTCGTAAAAATATGAATATATATTTAATAATTGCCGATGCAATAATGATAAATGATATGCCAGCAACAAATTGTGTGCAAACATTTTAGTTTCAGACGTATTGTAGGTTCAGAAATGTCAAATTTAGCAGCCCTCCCCCTAAAAATGAAGGGAAAATTTGAAATATTCAGGCTCTAAATGATACAAAGATAATGTTTAATTGGAATTCTAGTGTGTATTTCACTAAAACTAAGATGCTGAAGATCATTTAAGTTGAATTAAACTATTTAAAGGCCTCATTTCGACTCTACTGCACGAAATTGTATGCAAAATGGGAATTTTCCGTTTTTCAGAATTTCTTTTATTTTGACTTTGTGATGCAAATACTTCATTAAATTGATATATAACTTGAAAATGTTGATTAAATATCGTTTCATATATCTTATCAATTAGAAAGTATGCATTTAATCATTTTAGACTAACTACAGTCTCATAAATTACAAACATATTACCCCTTAAAATATATATTCAACACAATTTATTACATTTTATTCAGCTTGAAAAGGTTAAAGATTGTATTAGGATCCAATGGCATATCATTTTCAAGCACGAAAATACACAGAGACTTCCATATATCACTAATAAGATTATGTGCGTGGTTTATGAGCAGTTATTCAACAATTCAACTATGAATTTCGTAAAATTCTGAAAAACTGGAAATTCCAATTTTTCACGATAATCGTCCAAAATATTCAATTTTACCCATATTTTGGCGTTAAAATTTCATATTACGATATATCAAATGCTTTCCTCGTTCTTGCTTCGGTATTCGTTTGCCGATGTATGCATCTTTTCTACAGTAAGCAAAACATTAATATGCTTTTTTTCATATATGTATGTGTAAAGACAGTCATATTTTGTGGGTTTGTTGGAGTTGGGGTAAGATTTTCGGTATTTGGAGTCATATTGAACACGTCTTGTTTTTCTAAACAGCGTTTAAAGATAACTTATGTAAAACAATAAACGGCATATCTGCAGATAAATCCTCCAGATTTGCCACATATAGCGATTCAAAATTTTGGACAAATCGGAAATGCTAAAAATTCCCATTTTTCAGCAATTTTGGACAAAATATTATGTTTAAGCAGACAAATTTAACACTTCTTGTTTTTCAAATCAATGTTTTAAGCCAGCTAATGTATTGCTTAGAACAAGTAATTGCCATATCTGCAGATATATTCTGTAGATTTGATATATATTTAACAGTGAACAATGGACAAATCTGAAATGTTGAAAATTCCTATTTTTCATCAAATTGGGGAGAAATATTGAGTGTTAGTCGACCAATGGCTGTTTAGACACCAAATCAAGATGCAATTCGTGCAACATTGTGATATACAACACAAGTTTTGCGTCTTCTGGTTATTTTTTATGTGAACATAGACCAAAAATTGACAATTTGAGGGGAAATTTGTTGGGGTAGGGGTAAGATTTTCGGTATTTAGAGTCACATTTAACACTCCTTGTTTTTCTTACCAATGTTTTAAGCCAACAAATGTATCACTTAGAACAATTAATTGGTATATCTGTAGATATATTCTCCCGATTTGACATATATTGCGATTTAACAGTGAACTACGGACAAATCTGAAATTTTTCCTCAATTTTGGAAGAAATATTTAGTTTTAGTCGACCAATGGCTGTTGAAATACCAAATCATGATGTAATCCATGTACCGTTGTCAAATAAAATACATGTTTTGCGTGTTATGGTTATTTTTATGCGAACATAGACAAAAAATCGACAACTTCAGGGAAAATTTGTGGGGGTAGGTGTAAGATTTTCTGTATTCAGAGTCAAATTGAACTCTCATTGCTTTTCTTAACAATGTTTTAAGGTAACCAAAGTGTCGCTTGGTACAATTAATTGGCATATCTGCAGATATATCCTCCAGATTTGGCATATATAACGATTAAATAGTGAAATTTGGACAATTCTGAAATGTTGAAAATTCCCATTTTTCATCAATTTCGGGTAAAATATTGAGACTTAGTCAACAAATGGCTGTTAAAATACAAAATCATAATATAATTCATGCAAAAATGTGCTTTAGAACACACATTTTGCGTGTTCTGGTCATTTTTATGCGAAAATAGACAAAAAATTGACAATTTTTTACTAAATTTGTTGTGGAAGAGGTAGGTTTTATTGATGTATGATGTTTATATTACATAAAAACCCCCATGATTTGAAATGGCTGGAAAGCATATATAATTATCTTTTATTTGATACCCATTTTAAATGAAATTTGATTATCAAAAAATATCAAAAAATAATATCAGGTAAAAGAAAGACAAAACTTATTAAAAAACGAAAAAAAGATCTATGTATTTGGTCTATTTGGAAATAAAATTTGGTCATTTGAAATAAGTAAACATCGTCTCTACATGCTTTATTTTGAAGAATATAGACTGAAAAACTCAAAACAATTTTCAGAATTGGAAATTGAGATGTATGTTGGGTTCTGTGAACCATCAAACTTGGATTCTTTGTAAAGCTGATACAATAAGCTATTCTTTGGTACTTCGTTTTTATAACTGGGAAGCATCTGGTCAACATTTTGAAGCAACTGAAAGAAAAACTTGAACAAAAAACGAAAATTTCCAAAATTTTGGTAGGTGGGTCTAACAAGTGACCCAATTCCACCATTGCGTGCAGGTTATGCTCGTGTTAACATATTTTATTTTGAAAAGGGATGTATGCGGACTTAAAAAATGGGTGGGGTTCGGAAGTGGGGAGGGGGGGGGGTATGCCAAAAATTTTAGCGTTTTAAATTTTCGCGGATTATCAAAGATCCTATAAATACCCTAATAATACATTATATATTCGCGGAATTTATTTTCGCGAATTTAGTCCATCCGCGAAAATACGCGAAAAATAAAACCCCGCGAAAATTACCCGCTATACGGTATTTTGGTTGATTTTTTATCCACTTCCGGTTTTCATCGGTAAAAATGCACCACAATTTGGAACTACAGGCTTTATAAGTAATGCACAGAGTTTCACAAATTTAATATTTTCCTGAAGTTTAACATCTACTGTACTTGCAAAACAATTTTTGTGGCCATCATTATTATATTTCCGTTGTTTTAAGGCTTTAAAGAGAGGGTGCCAAAGTGACAAAATCTCACGCCTCGCGATATATTTCCAAATTGTTCTAGAACAGTTCTAGAGCTGCTCTAGAAAAGTGTTCTAAAAGCAGTCATTGTCAAGAACTGTTCTAAAAGCAGTAATTTTCGAGAGCTGTTCTAAAAGCAGTCATAAAGTAGATCTGTTTTAAAAGCAGTCAGCAAGTAGAACTGTTCTAAAAACGGTCATAACCTGTTCTAAAAGCAGTCATGGTCTTCCGTATGACTGCTTTTAGAACTGTTCTAAGTTAACTTAGAAAATGACCGTTTTTATGACCACTTTTAGAACTGCTCTATTTTATGACTACTGTACTTTTAGAACTGTTCTAAGTTAACTTAGAAAATGACCGTTTTTATGACCGTTTCTAGAACTGTTCTACATATTTACGTCTGCTCTAAGTTAACTTCAAGTTAACTTAGAATTGTTTCTAAGTTAACTTAGAGTTAACTTGGATGAGAGGTTATGACTGCACCCAACTGTACGTCCTTGGCATATAGAAGTCTTTGATCAAATAAACTCCCTTGTGTTATTTCAGTTTTCCATTAAATTCAGCACCAGATATACAGCTTGTGTGTTTTTGTTCATTGTGTATACAAAACAAAGATTTCAAATGCTTTTTAACTTTCTGTTCGTTTTATAATTATTTTGTTCACTTTCTAAATATAATACGAGACTTAAAAAACCCAATATATGACAAAAATGGCGAAATAATACCACAGAGACTTTTAGAAAATTCTTATCATTTAATTTTACGTCTGGTACAATGCTTTCTTCAACATATTCGACATCAAGTATTTTTATAAATCAAAGCCCAGTCTTTGCATCTCTACTTACAAAGCATATGTATTTTTTTGTTGTCTTGACATGTTTTATTGTTTCTACTCTTTTATTTTGCCATGTGTTTTTTTATAACTTTATGTTACATGTATATTTTAGATTTTAAGTTTATCCCTTTTTATACGACCCCCGGACATGGTGTTATTTGTACAAGACATTTGAGTGTATCAAAAGGTCAAAGTATACGAGATTATTGAAGCTTTTTAATTACACAGTATTTTTAATTACAAGGAGGTGTATCCCTTAATTGTTAATCTTTATTTTTCTTAGAAACGGTGTACTTGTACATGATATTATATCTCATGTGTACACTTCGTTCAATTACTATTATCTAAATTAACGTAAAATTTTAAAACCTAAGATTTAACTCCCTCCTTCGTAGTTTTGCCCTTAGCTATATTTTATATAACTGATTTTAAGGATTTCGATTGGATGTATGCATTTTAACACTTTTTGAAATTATGAGTTTTCTATGTTTGAGATCTAGTGCTGCTGATGAGGAATTAATTTCCGAAATGGCCATACAGCTCATTTAAATTATTGCAGCTGGAGTTAACATATATGTAATCGTATCATGTTCATTTACTCCATATCCTTTCGTAAAATACATAAATTCTATAAATGTCAACATCTCAATGACAAAGTGGAAATTCTGTTAAAACTGAAAATTCTTATTTTGCACTCAATATATATATATATATATATATATATATATATANTGACAAATTTCGCTCTCCTGTAAAAAATTGACAATTTGTGTCTTTGTTATTAACTAATCAATTGAAATGAAAAATAACCTGAACTTGTACTTCGGATAAATAAAATAAGTAGAAACTGTAAGTTTGTCGTTTGACATAGTTCTGTGAAGTAAATAATCGAAAAAGTCAAATTTCCAAAGCAGAAGCAAAAAGGTCCGTTTCGATATTACCTTTTCGAAAGACGCGTAATGCACTGACAACAATAAGGTCACAAATTCATTTGGCTTTCCTGTGACTATTACGAATGAGAAACCTAATAACACTCTCCGGTTCTTTGTTAGACCCCTTCTTAACAGGAAAACTAATTCCCTATCTGTCGTGTGCAGACAAAACTGGAATTCAATAGGAGTAATAGCATGTTCTTATGTTATCAGTTCGACACTTTCCAATATTTTCTTATGTGATATGACTAATTCTTTATTTATCCCCCCCCCCCACCCATGGCTCGTTATTGGGAACCCCTTAATTTTCCGCTACTCTGTGTAAGATCCGAAACTGTTGCCATGTCCATTACAGTGTTCCAATTGTCCTGATGAGTATGCATTAGATTGGAATGTTTGGAAATTATTGAAATATCGTCAGTGAATTATCGTAATTATTGCATATATACCAAATTATAGCTATCTATACGTAGAGATACAGCTGTGTGTAGAAACCACGTGTTTTGAGAATATATGTTTACATTTCGAACGACATGACCCAAGTAATTTACTGAACCGTGAATCTGTAAACACTAAAGGGTGAACTTGATCAGTTTATTTATATGTCAACGAAATCACGTGTTTTTTTAGGATATGATTGATTTTATGAATATCAAATGACGAATTTATTTATTTATAAACGAAATATGTTTTGTCTCTTTAAAATTTAGTCAAAAATAATAATTATGTTTACCTTTCGAACGACATGACCTAAGTAATAACTGAACCGTGAATCTGAAAAAAACTCAAAGGTAAACTTGATAAGCCTACTTATGTCAACGAATCACGTGTTTTAGGATATGATTGATTGTGTGAATATCAAATAGCTAACTCTATTGGTTTATATCAATGAAATTTAAGTTGTGTGTTTTTAGGCAAAAATATTAGTACTAAATTAATGAGAGCATCAAAATTTAACAAAAATACCTTACCGTTTATTTTTTCAGTTCATAACTGTTCTTCTTTTTATTCAAATTTTCTTCATGTCCTGTTACAGGGCCTATCTATTTAATAAAATTGAACAAATGCAACACGAGGCAGCTAGGATAGTGACTGGCTTGCCCAAGTTCGCTAGCATCAAATCGCTGTACTTTGAAACTGGTTGGGAATCCCTTCAATCTAGACGTAAGAAAAGGAAACTTTCTATGTTTTAAAATATAAAAAAAACGAAAACTGTCCATCAAATTTACAATACTGCTTATCTCCCTTTTTCCGACATGATAATGCATAATGAAAAAAAATGATTTATTCCATAATAATTTTAAGTTAACGAGAAATGCATAAATTAAGATTCAATTAAATCGTATAAAAACGATACTCAAATATTCAACTAAATATTTCGGAAATTTTATCAGCAGATAAGTCACTACTACCATGTAATAACAATTCAACATTAGAGTTTGAGCTGTAGCTTAAAAAATACGTTTGAAATTATAATCTGTTTTAATTTATCTTAAAGAAAGCTTCTTATCTCATCATAAATTGTACAATGTAAAAGAAATGTTCAGTAGTTTCATTAGTGTTCAGTAGACATTGACTGCAATTTCTGTAGGTTAAATAAAAATTAGATATCCCTAGAATTATTGAAATGTCCCTCAGTCGAACTTATTAATACCCATGTACGTTTTGTCTCATGAACATAACAAGATACGTTAACTATGACTATGAATGAACAAAAATATGTAAACATATGAACTTTATCTGCAAGAATGATATGAAACATAAACTATGAACACAAATAGATATTGAAACAATATGAACTACAAATACAAACATAAGGATAAATATGAAGTGATACAACATGAAATTGAACACAAACACAACAGAACATGACAACTTAACAACATTAATGTAAGCTAAACAAAGAAATAACGTCAACTATGACAATGAATTAACACAGAATACGTAAATATATGAACATTA
>MJUU01049652.1:53973-91778 GCA_002080025.1 Modiolus philippinarum
CCACTTTTATCGTCCAAATTAAGGACGCCGCACTCATTCTTGTTTCGTTTTAGTGGTAGATTGTCCCTGCTGTAGACTCCTCTACAAGAGATAATACGTAGTTTATCAACCCAGTCTAAAATATCAAAGTTAGTTAGCGGTTCAAGCGTCTGCCGTAGGCACTTTTTTTTGCATGACGTAGGGTCTGCGTACGCTGTCTACTTGTAGTCCTTTGCCCAGGCGTTCAACCTGTAGTCCTTTGCCTAATAAACCGGTTAGTAATGGCACTGCCAAACTGGCTAACATACCAAGGAATCCACCGGTCTGTTGTCTTTTTGTGATTCTAAGACCAGTTCCTGTTTTCTGTTTGAGTGCTGTTTCTAATTGCTCTTTCTGTGTTTTTGTTAGGTGGTCAAGGTAGGGTTTTTGTAAAAGTGTGTTAATTTTATTGTGTGGTACGTCTGCTGTTAAACCGCTACGAAGTACCTTTTTCACCCCGGTTTCAGCTAGAGCGGAGGCCGCTCCGATGCCAAGGGCAGGTAATAGTTTGGATGCCACTGTCTTTATGACCGAAAGTGCAAGTTTAGCGAGTGCTCCAAGAAAACCTCCATTTTGTGATTGTTTTGTCATTTGTGTCTTTGAAATTCTTATGTGAACCCCAGTACCCAGTGCTTTCTGTATTTTATTTATTTGTGTTTGTGTTAGCGCTAGCGGCATATCCCCTGTTAATTGGTTGTTTGTTAGTCTTATGTTAAACAAGATGTGTTCTTGTATGCTTTAGCTAAATTCTTTCTCTGACCTTCGGATAAACCAAGACTATAGTTAACGTATTTACTACCTGCGGTACTAATTTTTTTTAATACCTTAGATAATTATTATGTGGTTTCCGACCGTGTCTAAAATTATATCTTCTTCGTTCAGTACAAGGGCAAAGAATCGGTAGGCAGCGGTTGGAGCCTGATTTAATCTGTAATGTAACGTCAAAGATGTATTGTCCATACTCACCGATTCGTCTGCGTAAGTCAAATCAAAATAGATTAGTCCATACAAGGAGCCGAAGTTGCTAAGGAGGGTAAGCATGTTCCCGGTGTCATAGTCGTTGCTTGCATTGGGTTTAAAATTACAGGCATCTCTGAAGATTCTGCTGATTTTATTCGAACTATATCCTGTTTCCGGGTAAAACGTGCGGGCGCCAACCTCTAATCTTGCTGTCAGGAGGGTACAGTTTGCGTCTGCTGCGTTTAATTTGAATGTATCAAGTAACAGAGGATTTTGTTCTTGATCAACACCCTTCCCGTTTCTTTGTAAAAACACAATTAAGAAGGTCTCCTCTAATTTGAGAATCGGCAAAAGTCTCAAATGTTGTATTTTCCTGGTTTTTCCGAAGATTTAAATAAAAGTGGTGAATTTTCGACTGTTTTTTTAATGCAATATTCATTATTGTAAATTTGGAGAATAACAACAAAAATTAGTCATTTAATTGTATGTTTGTAAGGCTGCCAATTATGTCTTTGCGCGTGCTGGTCATTCTCCGACATCTGGTGGGCTCGTCACAGTATATTGAAATGTTGGATGCTTCCAATTCAACAAACTGAAAAGAAAAAAAAGTAATTGAAATAAAAACTGAAAGACTCGTCAAGACCTTTTAATTCTATCATGGAAATTTTGTGAAAACTTTGAGATTAAATTTAATCAAAAGTTGTGTTTTGTAAAATTGTAGTTATAACGTCGTTTTAAAAATGTCAAATGCTATGAAATAAAACGATTAAATTTAATCCAAAATTCTGTGGTAAAATTTTGGTACCTTTTTATTTACTACAAAAATATTACTCTGCAAAACGATTAAATTTAATCTCAGTGAGTTGTACATACTGCACAAGCTAAACAAACTTATTATCGTACTGAACATACTTAATTGCTATCGACCATAGATAAGTCCAGTAAGTATCTCTTAATACGCAAAAGACCTCCTAATGTGATACAAAAGATATCCATTTTAATTCTAATTAATGATTATTTAATGATGAAGATTAGTAATTAAAAAAACCGAAGGGACAATACAGTCAAGAAAGAGCATCTTAATATCAAATGCATGATTAAGATAAAAGCTTCAAGTTGCAAAAATCTGGTAAAAATATATTGATAAATGTAAACATGAAAATAAAAAAAGAAAGTCGAAGTCTCGAACATGAATGAAGATCAAAATGATTCTTTTCTGCATACTTTCCTGCATTCAAAGTTTTCAAATGAAACATACATTTTCCTTAACGTATTAAAACTTAAAATATGCTATTTTACGAAAGGATATGGATAATCTGAAAGAGAAGGCAATTTTTCGAACATTAACAATTGTAAACAAATAACAAAATACCGAAGTAATGATTCAATGTTATTTACATAGCTTCATAATGTATAGAATACAACCGCTGTCAATAAACATGATAAACAATAATGTAAATAATTACGCTATGATGTGGGGCTATATATTAAAATGATACTAAAATACGTGTATTCTTGATATAGATTTTATCTTACCTGATAAGAATTGCAAATTCAGGCGCCATAACACTGCGCCGCCATTTTGGGCTAGATCTGTATCACGTGAATGCTTAGAGGTTAATCTTATATACTACTTAAGCGTCTAAATAACATTGAACACATACAAATTATGAATTATTTAATAAGGGTGAAACGATGTTCTATACTCACTTGTCTATGCTACACATTGGCTACATAATTTAAATGAATTATATCGATCAATCGAAGATATACGATCATGCTTCATATAAATTCTTGACTGCGTCCGTCTGCGCATGTCAATCCTAAATTAGAAACAAGGAAGTATAATAAATACAGGCTTCCTCTTGATCATAACAAAGAATGAAAAGTGATCAATAACCTCGAAATTCAATGCTGCTTATATGAGGCATCATCAAAATATGATTTTGAAAAAAAAAACAGATATCTGTGCACATTGAAAATAAAAAATCGCAGTTACTGTATATTTTCAGTGCGTGCATATGGGACATTTCGACAACTTATCACGGTCTCGCCATGTATGCAGACCAATCTAAACATTTGGAGGACCATCGATTAAAATATATGTAAAAGCTTAAAGAGAACGAATAAACAATAGGATCTAAATGTAAAGAAAAAATAAGTTATAAGAGAGCTCTACACGACAGGGATACTCCTCAGTTTTAACAAAATTTACAGATAGATAATGAAGGAAGGACATCTGTAAATAGATCCCCAGTTATTACTGAATTGACACATATAAAGAATTTTAACATTACAACGGACTTTCGCCTACAGTGTGACGGGTGTCACATATGAAGCAGGTCCTTCATATCTTTCAGGAGCGCCTGATGCATGTTACCTGATGACACTGCTGTTTAATGGGTTCATACTGTTAGAGAATTATTTTTGTAGCATTTGTATTATTCTATTTGGTCGCCGTCTTCCGCAGTTTACGTTCTCTGTCTGTATGTGATCCACATGCGGTGTCCACATTATGTTATCCTTATATAATCATATATTGCCATGTATTGTGGATTTATTTATTTATTTTTTTTTGTTGCATATGGTTGTTACTTCGGTATCATAATTTATTCATCAGCATCACAAAGTAAAATATAGGGTTCTTCATTTATCTGTCCCCGACGACTATGATTTATATTTGTATACGATATTCAAATCATCATGTTGACTTGGAGAAGCTATCAGGACAGATTTTGTCAGTAAGCCGAAGTCCAAAGAGCAAAATGAAAGTAGATGTAGAAGAAATGAATTAACCTTTTACTCTGTGACAAATAGTACGTTGTCCAGCCTTGTTATGATTTGATGCAAAGTTCAAAGTCTAGAAATGCAATTAATTCTTATTTTTGGTCCCGAGAACATTTGTTGGCGAAATGCACAAATCTTAATTCAGTATCGAATACTAGAAGGTTAAATAGGGCATGCATGTATTAGCATTTGGTGGCTATGTGTAAACCTTGGGTAGCTAATTACTGGTAGCTAAAAACAGAATATTTACGGACTTTATCACGCCCATTATCCAGCAAGCCTGTGCATCAGGAACAAAATGTACTATATTTCTTTTCTCAGTAATTCACGAAATGAAATATAGAACTCTATAATAAAAAATGATACAAGCTGAAATTTCATTTTTAAAAAAAATTTTAAACATTGAAAGAATTTATGGAGTAAGTGCACACGACACAAAGTCCCATCAAATACAGAACAGAAGTAATAAATGGAACAACGCTTTTATTGTTGTTATCTATGGTGGCTATTTAATGGTTAATATACTGTTTAGTGCAATGATTAATATGCAAATTCAACGTTTGACTCGCATGAACTCGGCAAGTAGTACTTAAGCATAGCAACTCGCATGTGAAGTCACTGGGGAGTAACTTCCTATATAAAGGTAGATACGGATGTGCGACCCAAAAGGATGAGGTTTTTCAGGTCTGAAATATATGATAAGGTTAAGAAATATCAAAAGAAATATATTTATAGGTCTGAATTTGCACTTGGGACATATCATAATGTTGCAAATTTCAACATCCAATATATAATGGCAAAATTAATCTGTAGTTAAGCAAAATGACATTATCCATATGATCTTTACACTTTAGAAAAAAAAATATGAATAAGTCGCAAAATTTCAGCAAGCATATGAAAGGGTCTCCATTTTCACCTTAGCAAAATATTGCATGAATAGGGTTGGTTTAAATTTTACTATCCGCACACCCGTACCAAAATTTATGTTGAGTTACCCTCCGTGTGTGACGTACGTCTTCACATGGACATGCCACAATATAGCTGAAATATAGCTGAAGTTGGCGTAAAACATCAATCAATCAATCAATCACATGGACATTATCATCCACTGTAGATCAATGTAAAGAATTCATACAAACAACCGATAAATACAGTTATTTTGATAGTAACATGACTCTAGTACTTATTTTGACCTTACTACCGGATTTGACATATATAACACGGCGGGTGTCTTATAAGAAGCAGGAGATGCTTACTCTATCGTTGCACCTGATCACCTGATCTCACCAATGGTTTTTCATTGGGTCCGTGTTGTTAATCTTTGTGTGTGTATGTGTATTCATTTTTGTTTTCTGTGCCGCACTTATGTTGTATTTTTGTTTCTTTGTTGTTTTCGATGTTGCCATCAGTTGTCCTCGGATTATTCGTTCTTGATTAACGGTTCGGTTCTCACTTACTTGAACTGACCAAGTGTCCTAAAACACTTCGGCCATGCCTAATTTTGGACTTGGAAGTTTCGGCCATGTTCTTGCTATACTGGAAGTGTTGCATTTCCGCATGAAACTTTGGTTGAGGATAAACTATTAGCCAAGTACTTTTTATGAACTGATTTCAGAGTCATTCTATCCAATATTCAAACAAGACTATCATTATTTACTCGTTATGAGAGAAAAAACTTTATGGCATGTATTGTAATCAATAAGGGTATTATTTTATTATTTAATTGAAGGTGCAGAAGTTTGTCTTAGCTTGGGGTTTAGATATAGTTAAAGATGTGTACTTAACGACACAGTGTGCTCACTTTTGGGTGTGCTCAATTTAAGAATCAATTTCGAAGAAATCAAACAACATGTAATCAAAACATAAAACCGCATGTTATTTTGTTTTTATCATTATAAAAATGTCGCCGATGCATTTTGAATTTATCAACAACATTATGTGTATAGGCATATCCATATCCATAGTTCCATTGCTTGGTTCTACCATTATTTGTAGAGACTTTGTCTCATGTGTATTTACTCCATATCAATGTTTACTAATCAGCGCAAACACCTTTTTATCATGCCCAAGTAATATGATCTCGAAGTATAGTTTCATTGGGCCGATGCTACTACTGGTGGACTAGAGGTCCCCGAGGGTATTCACCAGCCTAATAGTCAGACTCGTCTGACATGAAAATTTTACCTTGCGAGTTATAGAAATTTACTGTTTTTTATCAAAATTCTAAACACTTAAAAATACCGAGGCTTCATTCCGTGTATGGCACTCGGTAGATATCCTGGGTACTGGATTTGGCTTCCTGTAACGATATTTTTTGGAAATGAGAACTTCTTTCTGGACTGCTTTTGGATTGTGACTTTCCTTGTTGTTTGGTTTTAATGCTGATGAGAGGTTACTCCTTGAAACATGTGTACAGTATAACGAAATTTACTGTTTTTTTTTATGCAACTTCGATATTTTTTGTATTTAGCAATTTCTAACCTTTTCCAACAGGGTTTTTTTTGTTCAAATGAGATATGTGGAGACGGTCATCTTGAACTATGATCGCTCACAATGTCTATTTAATATTGAATGTTATGCTTTTTAGTTCAAGCATTTTCAATAGGTACCGATGTGAAATTAAGATCTGCGATTACAGACTCTTGAAGGTGTAGTTGGTATTCAAATCATACATTCCGCCCAGACTATCATAAAACAATGCTTTGTTAATAATGTCTTAACGATGTAGCAGCTTACAAAAATTCTGTAGTGGTGATCATCTTGATATTATGATTGGTAGTGAAATAATACATTTTGCAGGGGACGTAGAATAATATCATACCGCCTGGAATATAATATGAACTTCAATGATCAAATTTTTCAAAATTATGCATTTAAATAAGATTTTCATATAGGAACAACAATACAAATGTATCTTTTTTAGGACCCAATGCTAAACTTAGGTTTGCAGTGGTGGCCATCATGAACTTATGATTGATACTCAAATAATACATTTCTCAAAGGGCGTTTGACTTGATATGCGTAACTATAAATTAAAAGATTTCTACGCAGAGTCAAATGGTAGGGCCAGACAATCAATTCATAAAAATGACACCTGGATCAGATTTCAGAGGCTTCGATCATCATGAACTTAAAATCGATACTGAGATAATACATTTCTCAAAGGGCGTTTGTCACCAATATAAACTTGATATATGTAACCTTTTTTCATGATTTATAAATTAAAAGATTTTTCCACACAGCGTCCAAGGGTAGGGCCAGATCATCAAGTTTTCGAAAATGTCATCTGCAGAACTCAAGTTAACTACAATATAGATACTTGCTTTAGAAACAAAATACAACGCCATCGTTGGTTTTGTTTCAATACTCATTTAACAGAACAAAATTTGAATACTTAGGCATCCTACCCTATGTTCCAACTTGGTAGCAATCTTCTGAAAATTCTCATGGGGTTTTGACGTGGAAGACCACTCCTAGCAAACAATAAAATGTATAAAGAGGGCTTGAAATTTACTTTTCTCCTGTTTTAGGCATTTTATGGCATTACAATACCCATGCAAAAATCAAATGAATGTTTTGTTCAGTGAAGAAAAAATAATTGCTCTCGGAAAATTTCAGCTTTGAAGCTCTCATTGGAGAAACCCCAGTAAATAGGGAAGTTGCTAGGTATGAAAAGAGTTTCATGACAACTGTCAATAATACTGACTTGAAACCACTCTGTTGGATGTAATATCATTATGTTAAAACTCAACTGTCCTCATTTATCATTTATGAATATTTTACCCAAATGATATTTACATTCACTCTATATCCTATTTTTTATATAAACATAACAAGTCTTTCATTTACATATTTATTTATATATAAGAATGGCACAACAGGGATTGAATTACAATTCTACAGTTGTAACAAAATTTCAAATATATCAATACCCATAGTTTCAATTGTCTTAATGTTACAGATCATATAAATGCACACAAATTAAAACAATTTGAAAAGTGGTTTACCCATGACATTGCACTTGGAAATAAGGAAATAAGTCGTTTAAATAAACAAATTATACAATTGCAATAAAAACAAATAGGTTCACTGAAACATCTATTACTCAGAAAATGGGGAGGGAGGAGTTGCTGCATTTAAATAAGGTGACTTGAAATACTGATATCTAAAGTAAAAGCAAAATGTATAAAAAATACTTCTTTAATATTCATAAATAAATCTTTCTATATTTGCTATTAACATTTTACTTGTGACCAAGTTTATGGAGTACATTTTGGGAGAAGAAGAACAATCTAAAATCTTATACAGAAGAATAGTCTACATTTTAATAAAGTCTCTACAATAAAAAATAATGAAGAGTTTTCAACATTTCATATTGATTTACCATTAATGCATTTGACAAATCTTCAATTTCAGCATTTCATCATTTCTGCTAGTTCCCAAGACAAGATAACAATAACTAATAAAAATTCTTCAATTTCTTTCAAAAGCAATTTTCTGTGCTTTAACATTATGATTTTCATCTATTATAAATATAAGACAATTCAAATTAACCATTCCCTTTTAAAGTTACTTTTATCAACTCTAATAAATGCAATAACATTAGCAGCATTATCGATTGACTTTTATCTTTATCCAATCATTGATAATTCATCCTTTTCTATAAAGTCAACATGACACTCCCTTACTTGGATAACCTCCAAAGTTAAAATGTCTAAATAGTATTTCCCCACACTTTTCGACTTTATTGAATCACACAAATTTGTTTGTGAGAACATTTCATGTATCTCTTCTGCATCAATTAAATCACTTTTAACAATTGCATAACCATTAACTTGGTCTAGACTCTTTTTCATGGGACATGTTCCCAGCATTTATTCTTTGAAATCACATTTATCAATGATATTAAATGTTATTAACTTAGATGCATAATAAGTAGACATGCATCACTTTTCGATCATTATCAATATTTTTTTCTACAGTCATCATGTCTATTCCTCGAAAATAAGAACTTCATCAATATCAAAAGTGACAGGAAGCTTGCATTCATTTTAATGAAACTAGTTACCAAAAATTAAATAAAATCATATGTGGAGTCTGAGGTTTTAACAAGGTACAGACAAACAACAGTATGCTGTATTAACTTTAATTGGTGACTAGCATATGAAATAAAAAATGGGACAGAAATAACTTAAAGACAGGTGGACGACAAGCTTCCTGTGAATACCTATTCTTACTTGGTGGGGTTTAAATTTCAGCTGTTTTTAATGCTGCAGCCTCTTGGATACTGTAGTAAACCCAGTTTTGATCAGTTGGATTTTCATTGAATGGAATTCAAGTTGAAGAAAGCAAAAATCTCCTAACAAGACCAACTTAAAAACTAGAGAATGTGTCTATAATACACGGATGCCCCGCCAATGAATTTATCGCAACGGATTAACCAATTTCAATCAATTATAAAATTGGTTCCCTCTAACTGAAATGTCATGAAATGCAAAATTTAGCCAAAGTCATTCACCTATAAAATATAGGTCATGGACACCCCATTGTTGGTGAAATAAACAGGTCTCCTTTAATGAATGTAACAGTGAAATATCATGATGCTATAATACATAGACTTAAAATCAAAAACTAAACCAAAGTCAATGAAGCATAAAATGTAGGTCAAAGCCACCAAATTATCAATGTTTTGGGTAGTACTCATCATAGCAACTAAATTGATGAAACATCATTGTCTTATAATGTGTAGTTGTTAATAAATGGACTTTAATGCAAAACTTAACGAAAGTCACCGAAGCGTAAAATGTAGGTCAATTCCACCTAATTGTCAATGATTTAGGTAGTATTCATCGAGGAAATTTGATGACACACCATTATCCTGTAATGTGCAGTTGTTGAGAAATGGACTTTAACACAAAATTTAACCAGAGTCACTCAACCATGTAATATAGGTCAAAGAGTCAAACTACCTAAGACCTCTGTAGTACTATTCAATATCTACCTACTGGCCTACTATTATTGTTTTAACTTTTGCAGTTTCTCAGAAATGTACTTAAGCGCTGAACTTCATTGGACGCACAGAAGAATGGACAAGGTTTACACTATATGCCCCTTCCACATTCGTGGGAGGGGCATAAAAATCAAGAGAATTAAAGGACAGTGGATGAATCTCATTCCTGCAAGTTCCAAGAACTAAAACTTCCTCTGGTGTCAGGTTGTAATAAATGTGAACCATTCTAAATTTAAAAATCCAGTCATTAGTCCTTTCAAGAGCAATCCTCTGTGCTTTAATATTATGATTACCGTCTATAACAAATATGCGACAAGTTCCAAGCATTTCCTCATTGAAGTCGCTTTTATCAGCTCTAATAAATGCAATAACATTGGCAGCATTATCAATAGACATGCATCTCTTTTCAATCATTGTCAAGGCTATTTTTTCTACAAAGTCATCATGTCTCTCCCTTACTTTAAAATCAGGTGGTGGTGATTTCTAGTTCATAGTAAATGTCTAATAAAATTATATTTGGCTATACTTTTTGATTTAATACAATCAAACCAATTTGGTTTTGACATTTCTGCATTTATTGGAGTTTATAAAGATAATGCAA
Source organism: Modiolus philippinarum (assembly GCA_002080025.1). NCBI lineage: Eukaryota > Metazoa > Mollusca > Bivalvia > Mytilida > Modiolidae > Modiolus > Modiolus philippinarum. Next base: position 64,350 of record MJUU01049652.1, read on the forward strand.
ATATCTTCTAACAAGACTACCTTCTTTAAAATCAGAAAATTTTAGGACAGTGGATGAATCTTCATTTCTGTTAGCTCTCAGATATAAATGTGAACCATTCTAAATTCAAAGATAGTCATTTATACTTACAGTCTGTGTTTTAACATTGCAATTTCTAAGCATTAACCATTAAATCCTCTTTTATCAATTCTAATAAATATATACATTACAGTAGTAGCAATATCTATTGACATGCATTTCTTTTCAATCTTTGTCAATACTATTTTTCAAAGTCATCATGCCTTTCCCTTACTTTGAAATCAGGTGGCAGTGATTTCAAGGTCAAAGTAAATATTCTATTAAGTAATATTTCCCTACACTTTTCGATTTTTTTAGTGAAACAAATTTAGTTACATTTTTCTTCATTGATTGGAGTTTGAGTTAAAGAATTCAAATATCTCTTATTAGACAACTTTTTTCAAAACTGAAATTATTGGACAATGAATATATCTTCATTTCTGCTTCATCAAAGAAACAAGTCTGTTGACATACTACTGAAAGCATCCAAAGAAAAAAATCCCATTAAAATCTGATGAAAAATAAAAGTTTAAGGTACCGGTAATCTGCACATTTGCAATCTTGGCCCCATTTGGCCTCTCATAGCTCAGAAAGGAAAAGTTATCAAAAATTATAATGGTGCAGAACTATTTAAATTTTTATAAGGAATCCATTTATTATTGGTGCTTTCAAATCCCAAACAATGTATCCCAAACTACAGTTCTCTTAATACATGTATATGGTGCATATCATTGAATTTACAGTATACCTGGAAAATGAAATTTACATATAGAAGAACCACAATAGGATGTCTTTGTTATAATACACATAAAGTAAAATATTCCTACCAAGGTGAATAAAAATGAAGCCATAAAAAGTCCACAAGTACAAGACTTTACATAATATTGATATATAAAACACTAATACAAAAAGCACCCATATAAAAAAGTCTGAAAGCACAAATAATATAATACATCTAAATTACTGTAAATTCAATAATAGAACTGCTTAAATACATATTTTGTTTTCAAATTAATTACAAATAAATCACTGCATTGATCAGAAGGGAAAATTGTGATATTTTATTAACTACCTGGATAAAACTTCATTTTCATTTATAAAATGAAACAATTTTTGATGCTTTCAAATCCCAAACATTGTATCCCAAACTATATTTCTCTTAATACATGTATATGGTGCATATTATTGAATTTACAGTATACCTTGAGAATGAAATTTACATCTAGGACAACCACAATAGGACGTCTTTGTTAAAATTCACCTTAAGTCAAATATTCCTTCCAAGGTGTATATAAAATGAAGCCATAAAAAGTCCACAAGAACAAGACTTTACATAATATTGATGAATAAAACACTAATACAAAAAGCACCCATATAAAAAAGTCTGAAAGCACAAATAATATAATACATCTAAATTACTGTAAATTCAATAATAGAACTGTTTATACAAGTATTTTGTTTTCACATTAATTACAAATAAATTATTGCAGTAATCAGAATGGAAAATTGTAATATTTTATTAACTACTCGGATAAAACTTCATTTTGATCTATAAAGTTAAACAATTATTGGCGCTTTCAAACTATTATACAATATCTACCTACTGGCCTACTATTATTGTTCACCTTTTACATTTTATGAGATATGTACTTAAACGCTAAACTTAATCGGGCGTACAGAAGGAAGGACAAGGGTTACACTATATGCATTCGTGGGAGGAGCATAAAAATCAAGAGAATTTAAGGTCAGCGGATGAATCTTCATTTCTGCTAGTTCCAAGAACTAAACCTTACTCTGGTGTCAGGTTACAATAAATGTGAACCATTCTGAATTTAAAAATCCAGTCATTAGTCCTTTCAAAAGCAATCCTATGTGCTTTAATATTATGATTACCGTCTATAACAAATATGCGACAAGTTCCAAGCATTTCCTCATTGAAGTCGCTTTAATCAGCTCTAATAAATGCAATAACATTGGCAGCATTATCAATAGACATGCATCTCTTTTCAATCATTGTCAAGGCTATTTTTTCTACAAAGTCATCATGTCTCTCCCTTACTTTAATCAGGTGGTGGTGATTTCTAGTTAAAAGTAAATATCTAATTAAATTATATTTGGCTATACTTTTTGATTTAATACTATCAAACCAATTTGTCTCGGATGGTTCTTCATTTATTGGAGTTTGTAAAGAAAAATGCAAATATATCCTAACAAGACTACCTTCTTTTAAATCAGAAAATTTTAGGACAGTGGATGAATCGTCATTTCTGTTTGCTGCCAGATATAAATGTGAACCATTCTAAATTCAAAGATAGTCATTTGTCATTACAAAGGCAACAGCCTGTGTCTTAACATTACAATTTCTAAACATTACCCATTTGAATCCTCTTTTATCAATTCTAATAAATATATACATTACAGTAGTAGCAATACCTATTGACATGCATTTCTTTTCAATCTTTGTCAATAATATTTTTCAAAGTCATCATGCCTTTCCCTTACTTTGAAATCAGGTGGCAGTGATTTCAAAATCAAAGTAAATTATTAAGTAATATTTCCCTACACTTTTCCATTTTTTTAGTCAAACAAATTTAGTTCCATTTTTCTTCATTTATTGAGAGAGTTATAAAATGCAAATATCTCTTATAAGACAACCATTTTCAAAATCAGAAATAATTGGACAATGAATATATCTTCATTTCTGCTTCATCAAAGAAATAAAGAGAAAAGGAAATAATTTTGGCCCCTGAGACCCCTCATAGTAACAGCAAGGACAAATCTGTTGACATACTACTGAAAGCTTCCAAAGAATAAAAATCCCATTGAAATCCGATGAAAAATAAAAGTTTAAGTAATCTGCACATTTGCAATCTTGGCCTCATTTGGCCTCGCATAGCTCATAAAGGTAAAAGTTATCAAAAAATATAATGGTGCAGGGCTATTTAAATTTTTATAAGGAATCCAACTATTATTGGCGCTTTCAAATCCCAAACATTGTATTCCAAACTATATTTCTCTTATGGCAGATTTTCCAGATGATTAACATATTTTATTTGCAATTCTTCAATGAAACATACCAATATCCCTTTAGTAACACCTATAAAACTCCTTCTAAACTCCTGTCTTTTGTCTGCTAATCAATTACTCAACTTTCTATAGAATTCTATTGTACACCAATTTGTACTGCCTGAAGGGGTTTACCTTGATACTCCAGTGATGACAAATTAGTATACAATAGAATTCTATAGAAAGTTGAGTAATTGATTACTACACAAAAGACAGGAGTTTAGAAGGAGTTTTATAGGTGTTACTAGAGGAATATTGGTATGTTCATTGAAGAATTGCAAATAAAATACGTTACTCATCTGGGAAATCTGCCATAATACATGTATATGGTGCATATTATTGAATTTACAGTATACCTTGAGAATGAAATTTACATCTAGGACAACCACAATAGGATGTCTTTGTTAAAATTTACATAAAGTCAAATATTCCTTCCAAGGTGTATATATAAAATGAAGCCATAAAAAGTCCAAGAAGAAGACTTTACATAATACTGTTGAATATAACACTAATACAAAAAACACCCATATAAGAAAGTCTAAAAGCACAAATAATATAATACATCTAAATTACTGTAAATACAATAATAGAACTGCTAATACATGTATTTTGTTTTGAAATTAATTACCAATAAATTTTTGCAGTAATCAGCACCAAATTGGTAATTTTATTATCTGCTTGGATAAAACTTCATGATTAATTATAAAATAAAACAATTCTTGGCACTTCAAATCCCAAACATTGTATCCCAAACTATATTTCTTTTAATACATGTATATGGTGCATATTATTGAATTTACAGTATACCTGGAGAATGAAATTTACATCTACGATGTCTTTGATAAAATATACATTAAGTCAAATATTCCTACCAAAGTGTATATAAAATGAAGCCATAAAAAGTTCTCAAGAAGAAGACTTTACATAATATTGATGAATAAAAAACTAATACAAAAAGCACCCATATAAAAAAGTCTGAAAGCACAAATAATCTAATACATCTAAATTACTGTAAATTCAATAATAGGAACTGCTAATACATGTATTTTGTTTTTAAATTAATTAGCAAAAATTATTGCATTAATCAGAACAGAAAATTGTAATATTTTATTAACTACTTGGATCAACTTCATTTTCATGTATAAAATAAAACAATTATTGGCACTTTCAAATCCCCAACAATGTATCCCAAACTATATTTCTCTGAATACATGTATATGGTGCATATTATTGAATTTACAGTATACCTGGAGAATGAAATTTACATCTAAGAAGACCACTATAAGAAGTCTTTGTTCATGTGCACAAATATGTACAAGTATTTCATAATATATACAGCAATCTAAAACTAAAGCAATACTGACGTATGGTCTGGTTTAAAAAAAACTGAAAAAAATATATAATATATACCAAACACATTTTTATGTAAATTAACAATACAAGGGTAATAGTTTTTGAAAATAATGAAATTAATAAAGGGCTACGCCGAGCGCAGCATGATACGACCGCAGCATGTCGACCACTGAAATTTGAACATGCGTTAACTTAAACGAATATAGACACAGTAATTTGCTGGACACAGTAATATGCTGGACACAATAAAGACCTTGACACATAAATTAACTGGACACAAACTAGTGAAAATGAAAATTAGCCCTTTTAATCCTTTTTTTTAATAGGATATCATAAGAGCTAAAAAAATCTGATTTCACATGTTTTGAAATATTGCAATTTGGCCCCTTTTACCCTTTATAGCCTGGAAACCGTAAGAGCTACGCAAAATCTATTGCCATGGTACTGAAAGCTTACAATGAGAATAATCCAAAGAAAAAACTCTCATCAAAATCTGTTGAAAAATGAAGATTTCTGATAATTGCAATTTTGGCCCCTTTGACCCCTTATAGCTCGGAAATGAAGAGCTACGACAAATCTGTTCTCATAATACAGAAAGCTTACAATGAGAGGAATCTAAAGAAAAAAATCCCATCAAAATCCAATGAAAAATAACAAATTTAGGTTATTCGTATGTTTGCAATTTTGGCCCCGTTGGGCCCCTCATAGCTTGGAAAGGAAACAAGTTATCAAAAACCTAGTTTATTTTTCATAAGGAATCCATTGCAAAAAACTGCATCAAAATCAGACTTAAAATAAAAAAAATAAAATTTTTGAAATTCGCCCTTTTGGGCCCCATTTATCTCGTAAGCCGTACATGCCACATGGAATCCATTGACAACCTACAGATTGGAAATTTTCTTAGGAGTACACTGAAAGAAACCCCATCAAAATCCGATAAATAATAAACATTCTACAGTCGAATATGTGAAAACACCAAATTTTGCCCTTTTGGCCCCTTTTTTAGAAACTGGAGGGGCCACACCACCCAAAACCAATCCCAGCCTTCCTTTTGTGCCAAGGAACATTGTGTTAAAATTTCAGAAGGATTGATCAACTGGAACTTTAGTATTTGACCAAAAACGAAAGTGTCTACAGACGACAACGACGCCGACGCCGCCGCCGACAACAGCACCATACCATTATACAACCACAAATTTTTTGCGGTCGTATAAAAAGGAAATTGAAAAAGTAACAACAATATATACAGTTCAAAAGTACATTATTCTGTATGTATCAAGTTTTGTTAATTACTGATGTTATAAGAAAATGAAAAAAAAAACATGTAGTCTAAAGATTTTTTTTCTATTTAACACTTTACAACTCTTGATATATTTTTATGCTATAATACTACCAACAAATATCATTGAAAGAATGTTGCAAAATTGCATTAGACCACATAAAGTCAATATATTTTAAGAGTTAATGTACCAAGATGTGTTTGTGAAACATTATACCCCTGGTAGCAATCATGTCTACAATACAACATTAATACTTAAATTGCAATTTACACTAGAAATTATAGATTGATTTATCTTTGTTCTAAGCTCCATTAGATCTATCTACATATAGAATACCAAGCCTATTGCAATTGTTATTTATGAGCTAAAGCAAAATCTAGATTCTTACCTTCTGACCTCTATGACCATGACCTTTGACCTGACCTTAACTAAATTTGCATAATGGTGTTCAGCTTTATATGATCAATATACAGACCAAATATGAAGGTCCTATCACATCCAGTTAAAAAGATATAGGCAATGTTGAAAGTTTCTGTTAAAGTTTTCGAATTTGCACTACTTGACCTTGACCTTGACCTGACCTTGATTTTTTTTATTGATTTAAACTAATGGTATTAGATCTATTCTCATATAGTATATGAAGCCTCTTAGCAATTGTAATTGCAAGCTATAGCTAGATCTAGAATTTGACCTTTTGACCTCCGTGACCTGAGTTAGCATCTCATTCGAAATGGAATCATTCATCCTGCACAACAAAAGACACCCAGTTTTTGAGGGGTTGTATGTAGTAGTCTGTGATACTGGATCCTATTTCCAAGAGATCACAAGTGGCAGAGGGGTCTTGCTCTATAAGTCAGATATACTAGATTGTATTTCTGTATCATAGGGTTCATTAAGAGGCAGGTCTCATGACTACTATTACGTTCCATTCTGGTGTCCATCCTGGTTAAAGTAAAGATATACCAAACAGATTTGATAAAGACCATTTTAAACCCATTGTGCCAAAGAAAATTTCAAATTGGCAAAGATTTTTTTTGACGAGAAGCTCTTAACAGGAGGTCTCGAGAGCCTTCATGGCTCACTAGGGCCATGGCTGACATATACAGTTAAAGTATTCCAATTTTGTAAGGGCATCATTTTCAAATTTGTAAATAGCCATTGATACTATATTATCTTAAACCATTTTCTAGACTGGCATCTTTTTTGGATGCGGGTGCACACCTACTGTCACCTTTCTTGAAGGAGACCATCTATGGACCATCGAGTCTAATTTTGGTTCCAATTGGTTACAATTTATTTCAGATAAGATCTTTGAATGCTTTCTGTTAGGTTTCAAAGTTAAACTATGTTCACCACTGGGGCCATCTTGAATAAGATGTAGACATGCTGGGCAAATATTTTTCAAACAGCAACAACTGTGGACCATTGTGAACAAGTATGTTTTTATTATTGGCCAAGAAGTTGCAGAGGAGAAGATCTTTGAATGCTTCCCAATAGGGTCCAATGTTAAATCTATGTTTCCTGCTGGCAGCCATCTTGACTATAGCACCATAAAGACTATTTTGGCCAAGGTTTCTTCCAATTGGCTCAGCAGTTTCAGAGAAGAAGATCTTTGAATGTGTTTTCCAATAAGGTTCAATATTAAAACTATATTCTACGCTGGGGGCCACCTTGGATAAAGCACCCACCTGAAAAAAGAAAAAAAAACTTTTTTGCAGGGGGCCACCTAATGACTATAAATGCCAAGTTCGGTTCCAATTGGCTCTGCAGTTTCAGAGAAAAAGATCTTTGAATATGTTTTTCCATATGGTCCAATGTTAAAACTATGTTCCCAGCTGGCGGCCCTCTAAGATAAAGAGTGGACCTGAAAAAAAAAACCTTTTTTGCAGTGGACCATTTAAGGACTAATGTGGCCAATTTTAGTTTTAAATATACCCAGGATATCAGAGGAGAAGATCTTTGAAAGTGTTTTCCAATAGGGTCACATGTTAAAACTATGATCTCCAATGGTGGCCATTTTGGATATAGCGTGGATCTGAAAAAACAAATTTTTTGCAAGGGCCACCTAAAGACTATTGTGGCAAAGTTTGGTTCTAATTAGTTCCGCAGTTTCAGAAGAGAAGATCTCTGAATGTGTTTTCACATTACCTACAATGTTACGACTATAATTCCCGCTGGCAGCCATCTTGGAAAAGCGTGGAGCTGAAAAACAACTTTTTTGCAGGGCACCACCTAAAGCTTATCTTTGCCAAGTTTAGTTCCCATCGGCTCAGCAGTTTCAGAGGAGAACATTTTTGAATGTTTTTTTCCCAAATGGGTCCAATGTGGAAACTATGTTCCCCACTTTCATCTATCTTGGAAATAATGTGGTCCTGAAAAGCAACTTTTTTGCAGGGTGACATTTGAGGACAACTGTGGCCAAGATTGATTTCAATAGGCCAAGTAGTTTCAGAGGAGAAGAGCACAAACATGAAAAACAACTTTTTTGCAGGGAGGGGGGCACATAAAGACTATTGTGGCCAAGTTTGGTTCCAATTGGCTCAGCAGTTTCAGAGAAGAAGATCTTTGAATGTTTTTCCCATTGGGTCCAATGTTGAAACTATGTCCCCAGCTGGTGGCCGTCTTGGATAAAGCACAGACCTGAAAAACAACTTTTTTGCAGGGGACTATCTAAGGACTATTGTGGTAAAGTTTGGTTTCAATTGGCTGAGTAGTTTCAGAAAATAAGATCTTTGAATGTGTTTTCCCATGGGGTACAATGTTTAAAACTATAATCCCTGCAGGCGGCAATCTTGGAAATATTGGGGATCTGAAAAAACAACTTTTTTGAAGGGGACTACCTAAGGACTATTGTGGCAAAGTTTGGTTTCAATTGACGAAGTAATTTCAGAGGAGAAAATCTTTAAATAATAAGCTTACGCCAGATGGACGACGGACGAAAAGTAATGACAAAAGCTCACCCTCCCTATAGCTAGGTGAGCTAAAAAGGTCTACCATAAGGTCTTATGTTAATCTGTGTTCCCTGTTGGCAGCCATTCCAGATGTGGTTCCACGTGCTGGGAGAGACCCTATAGGTACCATTGTGACTAGATTTAGTGCTAATTGGCCAGGTAGTTTCAGAAGGAAAGATCTTTGAATGTGCTCTCCTAGAATCAAATGTTAAATACTGTTGCCCATTGGCAGCCATCCTGAAAAATTTGAACCCCCTATTTCACAGGAGACCTCCACAGTACTATTTTAAAGTTTGGTTCCAATTGGACCCGAGGTTTAAGAAGAGAAATCTTTGTAAATGTTCCCTTAAATAAAAATAAAGGGCTACGCCGAGCGCAGCATGATACGACCGCAGCATGTCGTCCACTGAAATTTGAAAAAGTGTAATTTAAAGTGAGTATGGACATATGAAAGAGCTTGACACAATAATTAGATGGACGCAATAAGGAGATTGACCAAGTAATTAGCTGGACACAAACTAGGGAAAATAAAAATTAGCCCTTATGACTCCTTATGATTCCTCTTTGACCTTCTATAGCTCAGAAACGGTAAGAGCTACACCCAATCCATTGACATGATGCTGAAAGCTTACATCAAGAGGAATCAAAAGAAAAAAATCCCATCGAAATGCGATGAAAAATAAAAATTTAAGGTAATCTGTAAATTTACGATTTTGGCCCCCTTAGGCCCCTCATAGCTCGGGAACGGCAAGAGCTACGTCAAATCCGTTGAAATTCTACTGAAAGCTTCCATCAAGTAGAATCCAAAGAAAAAAATCCCATCGAAATCCGACGAAAAATAAATTTTTTAGGTTATCTGTAAATTTACGATTTTGGCCCCCTTCGGCCCCTCATAGCTCGGAAACAGTAAGAGCTACGCCAAATCCGCTGACATATAACTGAAAGCCTACATAAAGAGGAATCAAAGAATAAAATCCCATCGAAATTCGATGAGAAATAAAAATTTTAGGTTATCTCTAACTTTACAATTTTGGCCCCTTTCAGCCCGTCATAGCTCCGAAACGGTAACAGCTACGCCAAATCTGTTCACCATACTACTGAAAGCTTACATCAAGAGGAATCCAAAGAAAAAAATCCCATCGAAATCCGATGAAAAATAAAATTTTTTGGTTATCTGTAAATTTACGATTTTGGCCCCCTTCGGCCCATCATAGCTGGGTAAGGAAACAAGTTACCAAAAATCTAATAGTAGAGCGCTCCAATAATTTTTCATTAGGAATCCTTTCGAAAATTACATCAAAATCGGACTAAAAATTAAAAAATGAAATTTTTGAAATTCGCCCCTTTTGGGCCCCATTTATCTCGTGAACGGTACATGCCACGTGAAATCCATCGGCATATTCCAGATTGGAAATTTTCTAAGGAGTTTACTGAAAGAAACCCCATCAAAATCCGATATATAATAAAGATTCTACAGTCAAATATGTGAAAACAACCAATTTAACCCCTTTTGGCCCCTTTTTCTAAAACGGGCGGGGCCAGGAACATAAAATTATAGCCCGGGCTAAAGCATGTGCCAAGAAACATCATACTAAAATTTGAAAATGATCTGTTCACTGGAACCAAAGTTATGCTGTCCACAGACACAAAAATACCCAATTTTACCCCTTTTTGGCCCCTTTTTCTGAAACGGGTGGGGCCATAAACCCGAAATTAAAACCCGGGATAGCCATTATGCCAAGAAACCACATACTCAAATTTGAAGATGATCCGTCCACTAGAAACAAAGTTATGCTGGCCACAGACGCCGACGCCGACGACTGCGCCATAACATAATACGACCGCAAAATTTTTGCGGTCATATAAAAAATGCATGGGTGTTCCACGGAAAACATGTGTCACCTGCACTATATATATTAAAGAATTCCTGTTTTGTTATATAATGACAAAGTCCAAAGATAATCAGAAAAAAAATCAAAATTAAAGAAAATAAAAATGAATGGGCACATCTACAATATATATCAAAGCATTCTACATGTTTGGGTGAAAAGTATCAAGCGGTCTAGGAGTTGCCGATAATGGAGGCATACGCTTAAGACTCCAATGAGCTAAAATAAAGACGTTAAAAGATAGCTAGAGAAACTGAAAAAAAAAATGAAAAACTAAATGCATGGTGCACATCTACAATATATACTGAAGCATTCCTGCGAGTTTCGCTCGAAAGAACCCAGCAGTTTAGGAGATGATGCAGATAATGGAGGTATACCCTATGACTCCAATAAGCTAAAATGACAAAGTCCAAAGATAGCTAAAAAATCGAAAGAATCAAAATTAATCAAAAACTAAATGCATGGTGCACATCTGCAATATATATTGAAGCATTCTTGCAAGTTTGGTTGGAAAGTACCAAACGGTCTAGGAGGAGTTGCGGATAATGGAGGTATAGCCTATGACTCCAATAAGCTAAAATGACAAGTTCAAAAATAGGTTCAAAATCTGGAAAAACAAAAATAAAGAACTAAATACGCGGTGCACATCTACAATGTATACTGAAGCATTCCTTCAAGTTTCGTTTGAAAGTACCCAGCGGTTTAGGAGGAGATGCGGATAATGGAGGTTTACTCTATGACGCCAATAAAGCTAAAATGACAAAGTTCAGAGATATCGAAAAAATCAAAACAAGAGTTGTCAGAAGACAACTTAGCTCGCCGGGGATTCCAGTAACCTCAATGCACAAAAAATTCGAAGTAATAGAAAGCTTTCTTCACAAGAAAGTCACATATCAAATATAAACATCCTATCACTAAACAACTTAATTCTAGAAGCCAAGTTAAAGTCTTTAAAAAATACCCTCAGGGCAAGGTCAAGGTCAAAATGTCTACAAATATGGTACCATCAGAAAGCTTTCATCAAAAGAATGTCACATACCAAATATGAAACCCCACCACTAAACAACTTAATTCTAGAAGCAAAGTAAAAGTTTTTAAAAAATTGCCCTCAGGGCAAGGTCAAGGTCAAAATGTCTACAAATATGGTACCACCAGAAAGCACTTATCATAAGTAAGTTACATACCAAATATAAACACCCTACCACTAAAAGCCTACCTTCTAGAGGCAAGGTTAAAGTTTTTTTTTAAAATTGCCCTAAGGGCAAGGTCAAGGTCAAAATGTCTACAAGTATAGTACCAGAAGAAAGCTCTCATCACTAGGAAGTCACATACCACATATCAACATCCTAGCTATTCAGGTCTCAATTCCACAAGCCGCTCCAGGTTAAAGTTTTGCTGACGCCGACGCCGACACGGGGGGTATGACAATAGCTCTCCGGACATTCGTCTCGGCGAGCTAATTAATCAATAACTAAACACATGATGCACATCTTCAATATAAATCGAAGCATTCTTGCAAGTCTGATTGGAAAGTACCAAGAGGTCTAGGAGAAGTTGCGGATAATGGATGTATACCCAATAAGCTAAAACGACAAAGTTCAAAAATCGCTTCAAAATCTGGAAAAACAAAAATAAAGAAAAACTAAATGCATGGTGCACATCTACAATATATACTGAAGCATTACTGCAAGTTTCATTCGAAAGTACCAAGCGGTTTAGGAGGAGATGCGGATAATGTAAAAATTTTGGAGCCATACAGACAGACAGACAGATGGACAGACGCAAGAGGACGGATAGTGATCCCTATGTGTCGATCCTGCACTAGGTGCAGGCGACACAATAATAAACTGTCTACCCTACTGACAGCCATCTTGAATAGAATTTAGCCTGAAAAAAACAACTTTTTTACATGGGACCATCCAAGTATTATGTTATAGAAATTGGAATCAATTGACCCTGTGGTTTCAAGGGAAGATCCAGTGTTAAAATATGTTCTGCTCTGGATGTCATCTGGGATTAAGTGTGCTAGATTTTTACAGAGGATCACCCATGGACTATTGTTTCCAAGTTGGTTCAAATTGGCAAAGTAAATACCTTGCCTATACAGAGAATAAGAGGATTTAAAGAGCCTGTATCACTCACCTTTGCCATGGCTGACATAGACAGTCAAAATAATCCCAATGTTTATGGGTCTCATTTTCAAGTTTTCTCATAGACATTGACATTATATGAAATCAAATGTTCACTGCATGCAGCCATTTTGGATTGGGTGCAGACCCACTGTGACCTTTCTTGGAGGTGATCAACTAAGGACCATTGTTCTTAAGTTTGGTTCCAATTAGGCAGCCATCTTTGATGATGTGCTGACTTGCCAGACATATTTTTAAAGGGGACAACTCAAGGACTATTGTGACCAAATTTGGTTTCAATTAGTTTTGTGGCTATAGTCAGTTGAGCTTAAGTATATTCACAAATGCTTTCACATGTTTTTCTGCTCCATTTTAAATTTGTTTACACTTGTTTTACAATGTATATTTAAACAGCTGTTTAGTTAAAACTATACACAATAATACAAATTCAATTTGCTTTTTAATTCTTTCAGACTTGGTTACTGATGTTTAGCCTTCTTGTATATATTTGATGTGTAACTTTCAAGGTTCTTAACAGTAGCAATATCTGTTAGTCTGACATTACAATTCTTCAATTTTCTCTTCATTTCTGTGTGCTCCTTCTTTTTATCTGGCAATGTACTTGAAGATATCTTTGTATGATTAACTTGTCTGCATTCCTCTTCTTTGAGTTCTGGTGTGTTTCTTTTCCATACTATAATAAATAAATTATAAATTTTAAAACTTGGAGATATACCAACATCACTCAAATCACCTTTTCAAGTTATTAATAATTCAGCTTATTTAAGTAATCTATAAGGATGGGTAAATTCTAAACTAAAGAAGAAACATGTGGTTGCACACGTTGTCGTGCTGGGTATACCCCCACTTGTACTTTTTTACACATTAAACAGGGTTATTTGGCTTACCCCCGCCAAGCAGAAAGCTGATACCATAGGGTCACCAAAATGGTATATGATGAATATATAAAGTCAAATTCCAAATTGGAAATAAATTGGCCCAGCAGTAGCTGAGAAAAGTGCATCAATAAAGTTCAATATGTCCAATAAAGAGAAATATGGCTTAGTCCAGCCAAACAGGAAGTTGATATAATAGGGTGACCAAAAAGGCATACGACACATTCCTCTATATATAAAGTCAAATACCACATTTGAAATAAAAAGGCACAGCAGAAGTTGAGAAAAACTTGACGAAAATTTTCACTATGTCAATATATGGAAAAATGGCCAAGTCCCCTACATTCAAAGTCAAATACGAAATATTTAATGCAAAGCAATAAGGATTAGAGAATAATTAAAAATTCATGGGTGTTCCACGGAACACATGTGTCGCCTGCACTATATATATTTAAGAATTCTTGTGTTCAAAATAGAATTACAAAAGTCCAAGTTGCACATCTAAATTATATACAGAAGCATGCATTCCCCCAAGTTTGATAGAAAAATACAGGGCCATTAATTAGGAGTTGAGGATAATGGAGTCATATCCTTAGACTCCAATAAACTAAAATAACAAAGTCCTAAAAAAGCCTAAAATCTGTAAAAAAACAAAATTAAAGAGAAAACAAAATGTATGGTGCACATCTACAATATATACTGAAGCATTCCTGCTAGTTTGGTGGAAAAGTGACATGCGGTTAAGGAGGAGTTGCGGATAATGGAGACGTACCCTCAAGACTCCAGTAAGCTTAAATGGCAAAGTCCAAAAAGAGTGTATCAAAAAACAAAATTAAAGAAAAACAAAACGCATGGTGCATATCTACAACATATACTGAAGCATTCCTGCAAGTTTGGTTGAAAAGTGCCAAGCGGTTTAGGAGGAGTTGCGGATAATGGAGATATACCCTCAAGACTCCAGTATGCTAAAATGACAAAGTCCAAAAACAGTGCAAAATCTGGAAAAAACAAAATTAAAGAAAAACAAAATGCATGGTGCACATCTTCAACATATACTAAAGCATTCCTGCAAGTTTGGTTGAAAAGTGCCAAGCAGTTTAGGAGGAGTTGCGGATAATGGAGACAAACCCTCAAGACTCCAATAAGCTAAAATGGCAAAGTTCAAAAACAGCGCAAAATCTGAAAAAAAAACAAGTTTAAAGAAAAACAAAATCCATGGTGCACATCTTCAACATATACTGAAGCATTCCTGCAAGTTTCGTTGAAAAGTGCCAGGCGGTTTAGTAGGAGTTGCGGATAATGGAGACATAGCCTCAAGACTCCAGTAAGCTAAAATGGCAAAGTCCAAAAACAGCGTAAAATCTGTAAAAAACAAAATTAAAGAAAAATAAAATGCATGGTACACATCTTCAGCAAATACTGAAGCATCCCTGCTAGTTTGGTTGAAAAGTGCCAAGCGGTTAAGGAGGAGTTGCGGATAATGGAGACGTACCCTCATTACTCCAGTAGGCTAAAATGACAAAGTCCAAAAACGGTGTAAAATCTGGAAAAAACAAAATTAAAGAAAAACAAAATGCATGGTGCACATCTTCATCTTATACTGAAGCATTCCTGCAAGTTTGGTTGAAAAATGTCAAGCAGTTTAGGAGGAGATGCGGATAATGCTTAAATTTTTTTTAGCCATACAGACGGACAGACGGACAGACAGACGGATGCAAGACGACAGATAGTGATCCCTATGTGTCCATCCTGCACTAGGTGCAGGCGACACAACAAAAAATAAGTGCTTATCAATGGCATCTAACTTTTGTTTTTAAAGGGCTGATTTTTGTGTGACAAACTGAAAGGTGCTTTATCTCCATCCAAACTCCGTTGATCGAGGATGAGGGGATACTATGCTTAATTGTATTTGTCATTTTCCCAAATTCTTACACGAGGTTGCATGAGTTGTTGTGTAAGGTATACCCCCACTTGTATAATTTTCCACATTAAAAAGGGAAAATGGCTAAGTCAGTCAAACAGGAAGTAGATATTGTAAATTGACCAAAATAGCCTACAACCCATTCCTCTTTATATAAAGTAAAAAAAAAAGCAAATTTAAAATAAATCCGCCCAGCAGTAACTAAGGAAAGTGCAACAAAAAATTTCACTATGTTGAATATAGGGAAAAATGGCAAAATCCAGCCAAACAGGCAGTTTATATCCTAGAGTGACCTAATTTCTTACAACAAATTCCTTATATATAAATCTGCACATTGGTAGTTCCCTCTCCGGGATTCGAACCATCACTGTTGTGACATCTATGGCAACACCGCCTGCACTACCTCCAGCACCCTAGACCACGCGGCTACCTAGGCTATATAAAAATATAGCTTTCTGTAACCAAGTGATACCTCCTCGTAGGTTTAATCTAGGGTTGTAACGCAGTACATGATGTAAAGGTGCTCGTGCAGATCAGCTGTGTGTCATATATAAAGTCAAATACCAAATTTAAAATAAATCAGCCCAGCAGTAGCTGAGAAAAGTTGGACCAACATTTTCACTATGCAGCCTGTCCTAGCTTGGAAACTAAATAACTAAATACCGAAGTTACTGTGAATTTATTTTCTGCATATGTGAATTTCAACAACTTAAATTAAAAATCAAACTGAACTAATCAGATAAAATCTTTGATTGAAAAGTTAATGCCAGACAGATGAACTTCAATGTGATGGCAAAAGCTAACCAGGTGAGCCAAAAATTAAAACTTCAATATAAATGTACATGTATATAGGAACATTCTGAGTGTAAAGTTTCAAGAAACTGGTATAACAAGAGTAGACCCTAATAGATGTCTCGCCCGTCCCTGCTTGGCGTCTGAATTGATGTGAAAAAACTAATTGACCTAATCATAAAACTAACTATGCTCACTAGATTATGAAATTTAGTTCATTGATAAAACCATATAGCAGGCCATTATATACTACCCAAGACCCACTTCATACAAAATATCACTTACCTACCACAAATAGATACTGACAAACGTAACATGCTAACTAGGCCATGAAATTGAGTTCAAAGACATAATCACCTGTCAGTCTGACATGTTCCACCTAAGACCTAGCTACATACTAAATATTGACTAGAGAAACTAAAATAATCAGTGAAACTTATCATGGCCTCTACAACGTGAAATTGAGGTAAAGGACAAAAGTCATACATTAGACTGATATGTATTACCAAAGACAAACCTACATATTAAATATTATAGACCTACCAATTATAGTGAAAGAGAAATGGACTTAATCAGAGAAAATTAACATGGTCACTACACTGTGGAATTGAGGTCAAGAACAAAAGTCATATGCCAGATTGACATGTATTAGCAAGGACTTACCTGAATACCAAATATCATTGACCTATGACTTACAGTTATTGAGAAATGAATCTAATCAGAGAAATTTTACATGGTCACTAGATCGTGAAATTGAGGTCAAGGACAAAAGTCATATGCCAGACATACATGTACTAGCCAAGACCAACCTGTATACCAAATATCATTGACCTACAACTTACAGTTATTGAGAAATGTATCTAATCAGAGAAACTTAACATGGTCACTAGACCATGAAATTGAGGTCAAGGACAAAAGTCATATGCCAGACTGACATGTACTTGCCAAGACCAACCTGTATACCAAATATCATTGACCTACCACTTACAGTTATTGAGAAATGGATCTAATCAGAGAAACTAAACGTGGCCACTAGACTGTGAAATTGAGGACAAGGACAACAGTCATATGCCAGATTGACATGTACTAGCCAAGACCAACCTTTATACCAAATATCATTGACCTACCACTTACAAATATTGAGAAATGGATCTAATCAGAGAAACTTAATGTGGTCACTAGACCGTGAAATTGAGGTCAAGGACAAAAATAATATGCCAGACTGACATGTACTAGCCAAGAGACCAACCTGTATACCAAATATCATTGACCTACCACTTACAGTTATTGAGAAATGGATGTAATCAGAGAAACTTGATGTGGTCACCAGACCGTGAAATTGAGGTCAAGGACAAAAGTCATATGCCAGATTGACATGTACTAGCCAAGACCAACCTGTATACCAAATATCATTGACCTACCACTTACAGTTATTGAGAAATGGATCTAATCAGAGAAACTTAACGTGGTCACTAGACCGTGAAATTGAGGTCAAGGACAAAAGTCATATGCCAGACATACATGTACTAGCCAAGACCAACCTTTATACCAAATATCATTGACGTACCACTTACAAATACTGAGGAATGGATCTAATCAGAGAAACTTAACATGGTCACTAGACTATGAAATTGAGGTCAAGGACAAAAGTCATATGCCAGACTGACATGTACTTGCCAAGACCAACCTGTATACCAAATATCATTGACCTACCACTTACAGTTATTGAGAAATGGATCTAATCAGAGAAACTAAACGTGGTCACTAGACCGTGAAATTGAGGTCAAGGACAAAAGTCATAAGCCAGATTGACATGTACTAACCAAGACCAACCTGTATACAAAATATCATTGACCTACCACTTACAGATATTGAGAAATGGATCTAATCAGAGAAACTTAACGTGGTCACTAGACCGTGAAATTGTGGTCAAGGACAAAAGTCATATGCCAGACTGACATGTACTAGCCACAACCAACCTGAATACCAAATATCATTGACCTACCACTTACAGTTATTGAGAAATGGATCTAATCAGAGAAACTTTACCTGGTCACTAGACCGTGAAATTGAGGTCAAGGACAAAAGTCATATGCCAGACTTACATGTACTAGCCAAGACTTACCTGCATACCAAATATCATTGACCTACCACTTACAGTTATTGAGAAATGGATCTAATCAGAGAAACTTAACATGGTCACTAGACCATGAAATTGAGGTCAAAGACAAAAGTCATTTACCAGAGTGACATGTACTTGCCAAGACCAACTTTTATACCAAATATCATTGACCTGCCACTTACAAATATTGAGAAATGGATCTAATCAGAGAAACTTAATGTGGTCACCAGACCGTGAAATTGAGGTCAAGGACAAAAATCATATGCCAGACTGACATGTACTAGCCAAGAGACCAACCTGTATACTAAATATCATTGACCTACCACTTACAGTTATTGAGAAATGGATCTAATCAGAGAAACTTAATGTGGTCACTAGACCGTGAAATTGAGGTCAAGGACAAAAGTCATATGCCAGATTGACATGTACTAGCCAAGACCAATCTGTATACCAAATATCATTGACCTACCACTTACAGTTATTGAGAAATGGATTTAATCAGAGAAACTTAACATGGTCACTAGATCGTGAAATTGAGGTCAAGGACAAAAGTCATATGCCAGACATACATGTACTAGCCAAGACCAACCTGTATACCAAATATCATTGACCTACAACTTACAGTTATTGAGAAATGTATCTAATCAGAGAAACTTAATGTGGTCACTAGACCGTGAAATTGAGGTCAAGGACAAAAGTCATATGCCAGACTGACATGTACTAGCCAAGACCAACCTGTATACCAAATATCATTGACCTACCACTTACGGTTATTGAGAAATGGATCTAATCAGAGAAACTTAACGTGGTCACTGGACCGTGCAATTGAGGTCAAGGTCACATGATTCTATGTCCACCAGGTAGCGCTTGATTAGTACTATTACTGGACCAAATATGATGTTCCTAAATCAAAGGGTTTTCAAAATATCCTGCATTTAGTAAAAGTTAACACCGTTGCTGCCGCTGTCATATTTTGCACGCCTATGTCTCGCTTTCCGCGACTTTCGTCGTGGTCGAGACAAAAACACTGTAGCAGTTGCTTTTTGCATTATACTACACCATTTTCACCCATATGCCTGTCTCCTTGACATTCTTTAGTTCAATTTTTGTCTAAAATATCAAAATTCTATACTCACATTTGTATGATTTAATTGGAGATGAATCCTCGCTGGTATAAGAATAGACACTTTTTTCACCTACAAATAAAGAATATTATTTATATGACATGGATTAAAATGATAAATTTAGAGGCTCATATCTTTTTTAATCAGTTTCTACTGCTTGTGTTGGTGATTTAAATATGTAAACTGAACCAGTGGCTCACATGAAACTGTATCATCACCCAGTGGTTCCGAAGGCGTTTTTTTTCTTTTACATGACATTCAGTCAGGTGAATCCTAACTTTTTACCATACCGAAAGAATTTTAACAGACCAAATATTCTTTTTTTAAATTTCAAGCAGAAAACTATTTTACATAGAAAAATCCATCATGAACAAACTTAACTAGCTATAAATTTACAGATGATCAGTGACTGACTCAGTGTATTGTACAAATGGAATGCCACTAATTTTTATACCCCCCACTAAGAGAAAAAAATTTGATGTATAATTAAACTATAAGGATACAATAGAAATTTACCCACCACCAACAGAAAAAACAATTCACTGGTGTCCCCCCCCTCCCCGTGGAAATTTTAAATGGAATAGCCCTAAGAGGAACCATGTGGAATTACCAGCTTCCTAAAAATCTTCTTCTAAATTTTTTTGTGTAAATGTCAGTGTGAAATATGGTTTCTGTTTAAAAGTTTTATAAGTTAAGTTTTGAAGTGTCAGGTGCACTTTACCATTGAAATGTGAGATGATTTGCTTAAAACAGAAGAAAGGTAAACGATTTGTTTGTTTAGCAATATTTTTAGCTATATCAGGTAAATTTTGATCAAATAAATACCTTTTGGGTTTAAATTCTCTTCATTCTAAGCCTGATTTTGTTATAAACTTTTCGTAATTAACCTTCAAAAATACATCGCTTTAATAGTGTTGGAACCGGGGATTTTTATTTACTTCGTTATATCCCCGATTTCGTTATAAATGAACTCTACTGTAATTCTTAACAAGCCCCTGTGCTTCTGTTTTGTGCAGTTGTTGAACACATTGCTGGTCTGGAAACTGACTGCACGACATTTTCACTAAACTCAAAGCGCATACCAGTCTTAACAAAAGGAAAGCTGTCGATGTGACAGCAAACCGGGTTTTCTTTTACATGGACAGTTTAGCTTACACATGGGTTGACCCTGAATATTTGAAATGTACTTATAATTTTCATTAATTTTCAATGTTTAACCTTCCACCAAAGAAACCTATTTCTGAAAGTTCAGCAACTTGAATTTTAATCAAAAAGGAAAATAAAACTACTGTGCTCAGGACAAAGGGGGTACCCTATTGTTAACAATTTGACGTAAAAATGACTAAGTTCAACAACTGATATTTTTTACATAAATCATCACTAATCAAAATCAAAGAACCATGCACACCTTTGATATATGTAAAATTGATCTACAAAATAAAAACTTCCTGTCTGAAATGCCATAGGAGATCTGCTCCGGACAAAGGGGGTACCGTATTGTTAAAAATTTGATGTAAAAATGACTAAGTTCAACAACTGATATT
Organism: Modiolus philippinarum; assembly: GCA_002080025.1. Taxonomy (NCBI): domain Eukaryota; kingdom Metazoa; phylum Mollusca; class Bivalvia; order Mytilida; family Modiolidae; genus Modiolus; species Modiolus philippinarum. Next base: position 85,474 of record MJUU01049652.1, read on the forward strand.
TTTGACATAAATTATTAAAAATCAAAATCAAAGTACCATGCACACCTTGGGTATATGTTCAGTTGATCTGCAAAATAAAAACTTCCTGTCTCAAATACTATGGACTATGGGAGATTTGCTACGGACAAAGGGGTTACCCTATTGTTTACAATTTGACGTAAAAATGACTAAGTTCAACAACTGATAATTTTTACATAAATTATCACAAATCAAAATCAAAGTACCATGCACACCTTTGGTATATGTACAATTGATCTGCAAAATAAAAAAAATTACAGTCTCAAATACTGTAGATTTGCACCGGACAAAGGATGTACCCATTTGGCAGAACCCCCCCCCCCCCCCCCAATGGAAAACCCGGTTAAAATGGCTCAACAAGCTCCCTTAATAATAAATTTTATCTTCAGGGAAATATTCCATATTTATATCAGTAAAAAGCTGTTCAGAGCTTGTGTTAAACTTGTTTTTTTATCATATACTGACTTTAACAAAAATTTTACTTACTTTTACTTACTTACTTATTTACTTACTGAATATAAATTAATAAAAACACAACCGGAAATGTAATAACCAATTTTAATTTTAACACAAAATGTTATCGGAAATCAAATCCAGGTGAAGATAGGTAACAACTTCAATTCTCGGGTTATTTGACAAGATACTTGATCTCATCGGGTGACAACTGAAAATATCGGGTTGTCAATTTATATTTGTTCTGCATAACAAAAGTTCCTTTGGAACAAATTTTATAAACATTGTCATAATATTACTTCCTTTTGGAACAATTGTTATATAACATTTATTCCGTTAAGAACAAATACTATAATATTTGTTCCTCTGAAACAAATATTCTATAATACGTCTTTATCCTTTCGAACAAATATTATAAAGGAACAACTATCACATGAAATAAATGCTGATAGAGAACAAATTACCAAAAGGGTCTGTAAGTATTGTCATTTGACAACATGATTTCACGATAGTATTGAAATTTTGAAAACGTTTCCCACCAAAATATGATGTTTCCTGATTATGATGTTCAAATTTTTGTTTGAAACATCATGTGTGTTTGTTACAAATGTAACTTCCAGGTACAATTTATGTACCCGGAAGTTTCATAATTGAATGAGATTTACAGACCCTATAGGATCGAATTAGAACAGCAAAAATAAGCTAAGGACAAAGCTAAATGTATGCAAGAGGGAGATACTCGTTAGTTTTAAACAATTTTCTTAAATGTTAAATATTGCAAGTTTACAAATTAATCCATTTTGAGGCCAGAACGGATGTTCAACTGGCAACTGGGTTGGTGAATACCCTCAGGGACTAACAGTCCACAGGCAGAGGCATCACCAAGTGGTATTGAATGACAAAACAAAGAGGTTTCTGTGAATTTAGCTTCTGCATATGACTGAAAACAAAACACATCACCTCAATCATTAACTATGTTGTAATGATATCATCTTTAGGGAAACAACACCCAATAGCAGTTCTTCGCTAATGAAGTAAAGTAATTACAAATCCTTGACAAGTTCTTGTGTTGCTGATTTGACATGCAACCTGATTAGTCACATAATATAACAGTAATTAGTAAAATGGAAAAACCATCAAAAGCCAGAATTATGTGTTTTATATACTCAGTTTTAGGCCATTATAAAATATATATTAGATTCACAATCATCTGCAAAATTATATATTTTGATTTTTTGGTCCAGTTGGGTATATTTCTTTTAAAATTACAGCATTTTTCACAAAATCTGTTTAGAAAAAAATATTATATAATATTTGTCCCCTGCCCCAAGTTTTGAGGAAGAATGGATGAGAATCTAGGAATTATATTATTATGGCCCTTCTATGGATTTTTAAAGAAAAAAGACAAGACTGAAATTATCAGGATGAAAAGATGGGTTTCAGGTTAAGTCAGGGGCCAGTTTAATCAGGTTGCACTTTATTAAAATGAAGTTTTAATACTAAAAGTAATGCCTAGGGTCTATAAAGTTTTTTGATTGTTTGCTTGATTGGTGTAGTAAATGTATTTACTCTTTCACATGAATTTGGTGTCTTTAAAAAATACATACCATCTGATTTTCTTTCTTTCTCTTGTCCTGGCTTTGTATAATTATGAGCAGGAATAATTCTCTCTGAAAATTAGGATGATCAGTTTAAAACTATTGAGACAAGGTGTTTCACTTGTGCATTCATGACATCCTTGAAAAATAATCAATAGCTTATAAGCCACAACAGATCAAAACAAGTGATCTGTGAGACCAAGCTCACTAGAAATACCCCCTCTCACAGCTAGAAATTATTCTATAATGCTACAAGTGTCAAAAGTGACCTAGTCAGTAAACAAAAAGTAATTACCTGATTGGTCCGAAAACAAATCCCACATTAGGCATGACAAAGCTTGCGACAAAATTTCAGATCTACAAGAAGTATATGAGTGACGGAGTTGAAAAAGGGAGACACAAAATCTCACTAAAGCCTCAGACGAAATATCAAATCAGTACTACATACTCAAGCTGAGAAATCCTTGACACAAAATTTCAATATATGGCTGTAATGGAAAAAAATCAAAGTTATCGGCAAACAAAGGGTAGATGAGTGACAGACTTGAAAATAATGGACATGGTGCAACTCATTATTCTAAAGCTTCAGACCAAATGTCAAATCGTTACTTTATACAAAAGCTGAGAAATCCTTGATGAAAAATTCCAGTGTATGGCTATAATGGAAAAAATCAAAGTTATCGGCAAACAGGAAATAGATGAGAGAAAGACTTGAAAGGGGAGACACAGTGCAACTTACTATTCTAAAGCTTCAGACCAAATATCAAAGTGTTACTATATACAAAAGCTGAGAAATCCTTAACAAACAAAGCTTCAGACCAAATATCAAATCATTACTACATACACAAGCTGTGAAATCCTTGACAAAAAAAATTCAATATTTTGGCTACAAAGGAAAAAAAATCAAAGTTATTGGCAAACAGGAAGTAGATGATTGACAGACTTGAAAAGGAGAGACATAGTACAACTCATCATACTAACGCTTCAGACCAAATATCAAATAATTACTACATACATAAGCTGGAAGTGCTCGAATCCCTAGCCCTAAAACCATACCCCACGCCCCCACATATCGCATAATCCTGCATTATCTAAAATATTATCAAAAATTGAATTCAAGTAGCTTGCACATCTCTTACAGATGCACAATCATCCTGTAAAATATATTAAAAACTGTAGGATTTATATATATAATTATCCCGGCAAATGGTGTACCCTATGAAGATCTCGCCTCAAAATGACTAAGTTCAACAAATGCATTAATTTTTGTGAAAAATTAGCAAAAATCAAAATCCAAGTAGTATGCATATCTTCAATATATGTACAATTAATCTGCAAAATAAAAACTTCCTAGGTTAAAAACTGTAGGAGGAGTTATCCGGACAAATGATGTACCCTACATGCAATATAATGCATAAAAATGACAAAGTTCAACAATGTGTAGTTTGCGAAAAAATTATCCAAAATCAAAATCAAAGTAGTATGCACATCTTTGATATGTGCACAATCACCCTGCTAAATAAAAACTTCCTAGCTTAAAAACTGTAGGAGGAGTTATCCGGACAAATGGTGTACCCTATATGCAATAAAATGCATAAAAATGACAAAGTTCAACAATGAGTAGTTTGCTGAAAAATTATCAAAAATCAAAATCCAAGTAGCATGAACATCTTTGATATGTATACAATCAGCCTGCAAAATAAAAACTTCCTAGCTTAAAAACTGTAGGAGGAGTTATCCGGACAAATGATGTTCCCTATATCCAATATAATGCATAAAAATGACAAAGTTCAACAATGTGTAGTTTTCTGAAAAATTATCCCAAATCAAAATCCAAAGAGCATGCACATCTTTAATGTGTATACAATCAACCTGCAAAATAAAAACTTCCTAGCTTAAAAACTGTAGGAGGAGTTATCCGGACAAATGGTGTACCCTATATGCAATATAATGCATAAAAATGACAAAGTTCAACAATGTGTAGTTTGCAGAAAAATTATCAAAAATCAAAATCCAAGTAGTATGCACATCTTTGATATGTGCACAATCAACCTGCAAAATAAAAACTTCCTAGCTTAAAACTGTAGGAGGAGTTATCTGGACAAATAGTGTACCCACTTGATGACAGACAGACGGACTGACGGACAGACTGACGGACCAGTCAAAAACTATATACCCTCCGCAACTTCGTTGCGTGGGGTATAATAATAAGGCTTAATTCCATGTATGGCACTCAGTAGATGTCCTTGGTACTGGATATGGACTCCTATTTTTAGATTTTTGGTAATGAGTACTTCTTTTTGAACAACTTTTGGATTATTTGCTTATTGACTATTTGATTCTAATGCTGCTGATGAGAGGTTACTCATTGAATCACGTGCACAGCATAACGAAATTTATTGTTTTTCATGCAACTGGGGTATTTTTTTTTATTTTAAATAATTGGCATGGCCATTATTACCAAAACAAACCCAAGTCTTTCTTTTGTACCAAGGGATGTTGTGTTAAAATTTCATAAGGATTGATCAATTGGAACTAAATTTATAGACAAAAAACTGAAGAGTCTACAGACAACAACAACAAAATACGAGGACAGAACCATACCATAATATGACCTCAAATATTTTACTGACATATAGAAAGACTATAGCTTTATATGGTTTGAATTGTTTTGGGAAAAAATAGACAAAGAGCCTGCAGAATGTAATAAATACACACATGTATATGACAGAACCTGTAGTCTTCAATTGTACAAATAAACAACTAATATTTTGAATTCTGCTTAAACCCGTACAAGTTTACAGCATGTACATTTTATTGAGAGCCAAATGTTTTGTTGCTTTTTAGGGTAGCTAGAACTGGTATTTAGACTCGTGTTAATCAACTTTGACAAGAACGTTTTTATCTGTTATCCATGTTTACTAAACTATTTGTTGATCTCACCTTTAACCATACTTAAGGTACTGATTGCTAAAGTCCAACCATCTTTTGAAAAATAATGTCTAGCCAATTCTTGTATACTGCCATTAGATACTAGATCATAATCTGTAACTAAATTTTCAGGCCTAGTTTCCACCTGATCTTCTTCTATTAATTCAGCCCCTTCCTTGGCTTTTTTTACAGCATCCTCTTCTGCCATGAGGTACAAGAACTCTGAAAAAATATCAAATTTACACAGGAATGTTATTCCCCTATAAAGAAAATGCCTAGAGTTATCTTTTTTTGACCTGCTCCTTCAACAAGATGCTTTCAAGTGCATGTTTCATTAATCTGAAGCTAGGACAGTCCAAAAACTATTAACCTGCCAGACTTCCTTTTTAATGGGAAGCATGTTAGACAATTGCAACAAATTTTGGTCATGATTAGCAAAGACATGGTCAATAAACTTTTAGTTTCTCAAGTTTATGACTTTTCTAGGTTATTCTAATTGTTTTCCATGACCTGATTCTGACTTTTCAAGCAGAAATAGTCATTTCATGAAACTTTTTCACTCTACCAAACATTTTTACTATAAAAACCACCAATAAAATTGCACTTTTATTCAAAAGGCAGAGAGCTAAATAGTCGTAAAACAGGAAATTTGAAATTCAACATCTGTTTCATGACTTTGACTTGATTTGATTAATTCCATGACCTTTTAAGGCCTTGATGTTAATTTTTAGAATTTCATAACATTGCCAGGAATCCATGACCTGAGAAAGCTGTGTTTATTATAAAATCCTATAATGTGTATGGTAATGGGGCCTGATCTTAAACAATGTTTCCTATTGGTGATCACTTTAGATGAAATATTAGCATAAACAGTAATAACTCTTGTACAGTAAGATATAAAGCATTACATTACATTTTGAATTAAAGACTCACATCAAAAGTAAAAACAGGAGCTAGTCAGCACCTCTTCAGAAGACTAATTCAATGCTTGGCTAATCCATTTGGAAGGATTTATGAAAATTATGACTGAAACTAGAAATACTGTGAGCATAGCTCACTAAATGATACACCCGCTTCCCCACAAAAGCTACATGGATTGCATACCAGTACCCCCCCCCCCTTATGACAATACATAGCCAAGTCTATGTTTGGCTATGTGGAACCCAAAAAATTGATCAGATCAAAATTTAAATTAGGAGGTGCACAATGGCATCATGTAATAAAGATTCTCTGAATGTTTCATCAAATTCCATTCATTGGTTTAGGAGGAGTAGCGGATGACACACCAGTACCCCCCCCCCTCCC